>JAOWBB010004756.1:0-33213 GCA_028565995.1 Ricinus marginatus | reverse complement strand
AATAATGATTTTCTTAAATTATATTTTACTCGAAAATATTTATATTTACATAAAAATGACTATTTTGTTGAAGAACAAAATAAATTAAATAAATACATTTTATAAATTTAAATATATATATAACAATGAATTTTAACTAGATAGCAGCTTAAAGAATTTATTCATGTGATGAGTAACTTATTTTACTTTTATATATTTATTAGAGCACAATATTATTTTTTAAAAAAATATGGTTTTTTAAAATGATACGAATTAAGCCAGGATATTAATTTCCCTGTTTCTGTAAAACAATAATTAATTCTAAAAATTATTATTGAAAAAAATACACGAATTGAAATTATTTAACCCTCATATATATTCTTAAGGTCTTTACTATGGATCACTGAATCTTCTTTTGCTCATAAAGACTTCAAAAGCACCAGAGTGAAGAGAATTATAGAAAATTTAATTTCAATTATTTTGCCAAAAACATAAGCATAACAATAGTAATTATTTTTGAATATACATGAATTATCCCGATTATAAAATTTATTAAAGAAAAAACTTTATTTTTGATTTAGAATTTGATTCTTTTTTTATTTGAATTTGATAATAACCGATGTATTATGGCAAGGAAAACAAAATTAAAATTGTTAAAAATACAAATTGTTCATTTTTAAAATGGATTAAATTTTAATAACATAAAAGATATTATAAGTTTATTAATGATTTTTAATAGAACTCAGTAACTTAAGTATTTCTTGTGTAAGATGGAATAATTTATTTATGAATTTAGATAAATGCATTTTAAGTTGATCTTCATTTATCATGGTAGAGTAAACTATTTTGAACGGTAGGAATATTTGTTGTTTACTTAAAATAAATCGGGTAACATCCCATGTTCATAATAATCAAGTCTTTCCTTTTTCCTTATGACCTGTCGGTAAATGTTATGTCAGAAGTAATAAAAGTTTTTACCAAGAAAGAAAAACAAAAAAGTGTCAATGATCGCTAAGGATTTGTACATGCAAAGATGAGAAGATTTATTTTCCCATAAAACTTAAAATTCTTTTTATCGCTGTCAGTGTTATAAATCCATTTTTTGTTCATTTTTAGTGGCGAATTATTCAAGCATTTTGTCATGACTCAGAAAAGTATTTCATAAAAATTTTTGGAAGAAAAATCAAAATCCATTTCTTATCAAGTCTTATTTTCTATCACTATTAAGATACAAAAAAAAGGCTTGTAAAATATCTGATGGCTCTTTATACAGTAAAACATTAAAATTTTCTGTTATCTAAACGTTATCGATAAAATAAGTCGAAAATTATCATAAAGTATTGGGAATAGGATAGAAATCAATAAAATTTTTAAAATAGTTACTTAATTTTATAAACATAACTACAGAATAAAACTTATTAAATAGTTAAATCAAGAAATTTAGAGATTAATTAACATATGAACAATATGAATATTAAAATTTGGGGTGCCAAAGAATATTTTGAAAAAATTAAAAAACATATTTTGCATTATAATATTAAGTAAAAAACCGGTTTTTCGATTATGGAAAATTCACAGAGGCAATTCACATTTTGATTTTTGCACTTTTAAGGTTTTCAAATTGTCCTTAGACTATCAAACTTAAACTTGGCGCTAAAAAAACAACACAAAACAAAACATCTTTTTTTGGAACATTTATTTTATTGAAGATTTTCCCAAATTTGAGTGTCACAACAGAAAGCGTTTCAAATTCCAGATAATTTCATTAATATTAAGGAAATTATAAATATTAGGGAAACTGTTAAAAGTTGCAAAAAATTTTTCAATTTAAGGTTATTGTTTTCCTTTGGAATTTGAGGAGCATCTGTTTGACTAGATCTTAGAAGGAAAATACTGTAGTTAATGCGATCATCCGAGGGAAAATATTCCCCAATATTCTTTGACATCTACTAGACAATAATATATATCCGGTATATTTCCATTGAATTACTTTTTAAAATAGATGCGAAAAAGATTGGAAAAAAAAATGAATTTCAATCAGATGCCGATTAGAAATCTAAAAGACTGGTCTCAGATCTTTTTTGGGACAAAATCATTTATATCATGTTATACAGACATTATTTTCTGTAGCCATTCCTTTTATAAGTGATTCATTTTTATGTACTTTTGCCATTAAAAAGAAGATGGAATAGTAAGATATTAAATCCATAAAAAGATTCTTATATAATTTAGTTTTGCAATAATGCTTGAATCAAATTCCATAAGGGATATGATTTATATATTTGTAAACATTCTATTATTAATACGATAATATTTTTTTAATAAATTAATTTAAACACGGGAAACAATTTTAAAGATTATTTTATTTTTGATAGTTATAGTGCCATCAAGATTTTCTGAATTAAAAAAATGATAAAATTTACTAAATTGAATGGATATAAATATTAAAAAATTAACTTTTATAAATGATTTTCCTGGAAATTATTTTAATTACATTTTAAGTGTTTAAGATATATTGCAATTAAAACTATCATTTATCTAAGAGATTATATATCAAATATTTTTGTCATTAAACTTTACATGAATAATAGAGAAACATTTAAAAAATTTGATCATGAAAAATAAATTTTTTGTTTAAATTATGTACGAAAATGGATAGAAGATATTCTATTTTGTAAAAGATTATACTTAAACGATATTATTTATAAACTAAAACAGTTTAAAATTGTGCGAATTACAAAAATACTTTATTTAGTTTGCATGGGTAAGGATATCAATTCCGTTGCAACAGAAAATTGTAACCTTAATAAATCAACAATATATATTGACAAAAAAATAAAAAAATATTTAATTGTTATTTCCATATAGCGATTTTTTTAAATAGTAGTTAAATATTGTTGGTTATTATTTTTTACTGTTTTACTGTAACTGTTAAGTGTTGCTAACGATTTGACGCAGTTTTCAGCTTAATAAAAAATTTAATTATTTTTTCTGCTTTCAGAAATAATGGCTTTTAAAAAATGGTTCCAAAAATTAAGACCAGTTCAGCTGTATATTATGTTGATTTTAACGGCCGTATTTTTTACAGCTGAACTTATTATCAGTCATTTAACTCATTCCTTAACTCTTTTGGTCGATTCCTATCACATGCTTTGTAACATGATAGCATTAACTGGATGTATAATCACCATCAAGGTAAGAAAATTGCAATTTCTAATTTGATAACACTTAATTCTTAAAAATATAAAAAAAGTCAAATTTTAATTACTTTTTTTGTATTTTCTTTTAAGAAAATATCAGAAGCTCTAATAAAAAGGATATTTTACACTTTATGTTAAAAGGGAATCCTATTATACCTTTTATTGTTGTCTTAATTTGCGGAAATACATGTTGCGGTATTATTAAATTTACGAAAGAAGCTTTGTTAACGATAATAGCTAGTCTTTCATAAAATGAATTCTTTATTTGGAGTAATAAAATGTGTTTGACTCAATTCTTATTAAATGGAAAAATAATTTTGCAAAATTCCATAATATTGGCATCTTATTCTGTTCATAATTTAGAGATCGTATTCGATTTGATGAAAAAAATTTACCTTTGCAAATAATTTTCAATATTATTGTAGGCATCAAATGAAATTTAAAAAAAAGAGTCAAAAAATTAATTAGACATTTTTACTCTCTTTTTTTAACACTTATTAAAAGGTATGTCAATATCTAGAGGTTTCAAATTCGGAATTGGTATACAGCGGAAGGAAATTCTGGGTTTACAGTCACAGAAGTATTTGCTTTTTTGTTTTGGCCATGAAATCTAAGCTTGAAATGAAACAACTAATTTTCAAATTGTTTTGAAATTAAAACTGCAAATTATACGTGAAGGAAAAAAAAATATTAGATTTTAATCAGGAATGAAATCAGAAAAGTATTTTTATTACCGAATTTTCTTTGTCATTTTCAGCTCTGTAGAGTGCAGCCATTTCGGGTGTTTAGTATGAAAAATTTTAAAATTTGAATGTTGTCCATTTATCTGAAAATTTTGCTAAAAGGATATTTTATACCTTAATTAAAAGGAAGTCCTACTATATTCTCATTGTTATCTTCATTTATGGAAGTACATGTTTCGGTGCCATTAAAATTACGAAATATTTGATGTGAAACGGAATACTATTAAAATTAATTGTTTAAATTTCTGAAATTTTATAAATTGCGATCTTTAAAATATAACATATATAACGGGGATCCCAAAATAATGAAGTTGAATTCCATTTGGAAAAAAGACATCTTCTTCACATTTATCATACAAAAACTGTCATTATATTTTACTATTTGTTACAGTTTAATATCACTCATCGTCTAACAATATTCTGTTTTGCTCTAGGTTTCTGGATCAATGATATGGGTTAATGTAACTTTTAGATTTATATCTCAAAGATATATTATAGTAAAATGAAACGCAACTATAAATCAGATTTAAGAAAAAAAAATTTGAAATGCAACATTTAATTTCCTTAGAAATTTTATAATATAATATATTAAAAAAATTTTATTTAAAACTTTATGAATCTGATATTTTAGATAACGATCATATTATTTAATAAGCAAAAATTCTGCAATATATATTTAGCTAGATATAAGAATTAGAATAAGTACATGAATGGCTTTCAATTAAGTTATAAATGATGTACGCTGAAAATAAATGAAAATTTGGGATGATATCTTTCATTAAAAAATTTTTAAATAAAAAAATTTTTAAATAAAATATTAATTTAAAATTTAGGATAAACATTGTTGAAATCAAGATTTTCTTTATGATATTTCTTCAAAATTTTTAATTTCTTAAAATGCTCGAAACTTGATAAATCACTGATTAACAGCTTAAACATAAATCTATTTTAAAATGTATCTCAATTATTCCGTAAAGATAATAAAATTATGATTTTAAATGTTTTTCCTTCTAAAAAATATCGTTATGTATTCAGAACGAAAAAAATTATGTAATTTATAATGTTTACGTTTTCAATTTAAAAAAAAATTATTTAATGTAAGATATTTTGTATTATTTATGAAATTATTTGATTCAATTTAATATTTCATTCAACTTAAACCTATAAAATAGAAGGAAATAACAATAAATAAATAAATTTCGAGTTACGTTTCAAATTTATTTTCATTGAATTTCCAATATTCTTTGCAGAATTTGATATATGATTTGCATTAATTTATTCACGTTTCTGTTAGTCATATTATATTGCTTCTTATAATTATATGAGGTGTGAGTATATTTTTGAGAAATCAATATTTACCTTATATTCAAATAAAATAAACCGTTGATGTACTGAATTAAATAAAGTATTTCTTTTACTACAAACCTTGTGATCGCTTATTATTTCACTTATCATAGCCCCAGAAGCTGCTGTTTTATCAAATTTTAAATTAAAAAATTTTTATTGTTTTCATTTTGGCAAGTCTTATGAATCAAATCAAAGTAGCATTACTTCTTGTTCAATAATAGAATATTTCTCACCCGAAGAAAATGATGGTATCAGAAATAAAAACCGATTGAAGAATACTATACTTTTTTTAGTTGATTTGTAAATCTGGCGCATATAAAAGTATAAAATATGAGCCAAAAGTATAAAATGAGCCAAAATGAAAAACATTCAATAAAATATTTCTAAACTTTACTAAAAAACATGGATTTGAATAAGTTAAATATATCATATTTCTAAGGTCATTAATATAAAATACTATAATATAAAACTAAGATAAATATATCAAAAATATATTTTTTATGTATTTATGGAAAAATTTTTTTTCCAATATTCATCAAGCCAAATAATTTAAATTTTACATTATCCTTTGTTTTCTGTTTCTATTGATCTCGTTTGGGAATTCAAGTTCAACAGATTAAAATTTTCTATTTCAACTTACAAATTATTTGTCGTAACTTCAATGAAATTGCAAAATTACATAAGCAATTTTGGATAGTAAATTTCCAAGTTTTAAGCCTGTTATGCGACAAAAATTTCATTCCAGTTTATTATTTTTAAATTTAATTGCTAAATCATGAATTGGATGACGAAGAATCAAATGAGACAGCGAAATATATACGAGTAAGTGAATGAAATGATTCAAGGAAACATCCCAAGTTCAGGACAAACCGGTTAATGGCAAGTTCACACGTATTGGTGTTATTCTTCGTTGACCTAGAATAAGGGACCGGTATTATTGTCCTCCTTCATAAACATGCAAGATCAGGTGTTATCCTAAAGTTCATTTCATGAATGTTCATTTGAAAAATATAATTTTCTCCAAATAATATTCTTTATGTTCTATAACGAAAAGTAGCCTCACTACAACTTAACACTTAATTTTTTATTTAATTTAGGGAAGTTATGAATACAGTGAAAAAATATCTTTCATATAATTTAGTGTTCTTTCTTCTTCGTTGTGAACAAGTAATTTAATTCTTACATTTATATGCATTTATTTTTAAAATATAATATAGTGACAATCCATTTGTAAAAATGATCAATGACCGTCATTTACACCATCATTACAACGATCATATCATTTACAAATTCTATAATTTTTATAAAAATCAATAAGCAAAATTTATACTCCTTAGTAATAATACCGATTTAGCCCTTTGATCCAATTGCATAATATACCATTGCACGATTTTAGAGATGAATTAAAATTTATGTGAATAAGTTCTTCATTTGCTCAAGTTCCTACATGAAATCTAAAAACATCTAAAGTGAAAGTTTCTGAATTTTAATTCTAAACCAATGATTGGCTTAAATATACATTTTTTGATATCCATAGAAAGTTCCTAATTATGAATGGATAAATTTTGATATGGTATAATTTAAAAATTCAAACAAATTTTTGGAGCAAATTCGAGTTATGCAATAGCGAAATAAGTAGTAATAAATTTAAATTTGATATTCCTGAACAAATATATTTTATGCCAAAAAATTTAGACATATAATTTGGAAAAAAATTTTTTTCTAACGAAAAATTATATTATTTATGTATATTCATGTTATTACAGAAATTGCATTCGCCTGAACGTGTCCCTAGTACGAATCTTAATAGAGAGACGCAATCAAGATACATTCAAGAGGAATGCGTTCTGCAAGTTAAATTTAATAAGGATAATAATGAGGTAAACATTAGTATTTATTTGAAATATAATATATAAAAATTTAAAATCTTTAATTAGAGTTGTATATGAAGTCACATCCTAATATTAATATTATATTGGCAGTAAGATATTTATTTAAATAATAATTTTGTGTAATTTTAAGTCTTTGTGGTCATAACAATTTACTAATTTTTCTAAATTATATATATGAGACATCAATATATCAGATCAAAGTATGATATTAATGACAATATAATTCTTTGAAAATGAAATTATAACATCAAATATAATTTATTATTTTCCTATTGCCGGAATTTATTTACTTTTAACGAAATTAATTGGAAAGTAATCGTAACATACAGTGGATATGTTGCATAAATTGATTTAAGAAAAAAGCATTGCATTGTTCGGAGTCATATATATAATATAGAAATTAAGATTTTTTTTCTTCAAAAGATTAAGCTTTATTTCGTACATAACATCCATTGGGTTTATTCATTATATGTTGAAACTATCTACAACTCAGCAGGTAGATTATATGACACGAGTTAATTGTCAGCAGATATTAAAATTTTAAAAATTACTAAAGGCATCCAGTTTTTTTAAGGATAGTAATATAGAATTTGGTTTTGTTCACCTTAAATTTTAATGTCAGCTTTTTGAACATCAGAAAAAAAATTAAAATCTTTATGTGTGGAGATAATTTTTTATTTACATTAAATTTTCATTATATTTTTCTACAATTTCTTTATAAAACAATGTCAATGGTAAAAATGAACTGAAAGACATGAGATTTGTATTCAACTTCAAATTTTCCACAATTAAATCAGTTTCGTGGTTTTCCCTCGTAAATGAATAGGTAAAGAACTGTTTTTTGATTATTTTTTTTAATTCATACCTTCATTTGTATTTATGAACAGTTTTTCTTCGCAGTATTCTATTGAAATTCAATATTAAAGTTCTATGAACTACAGCATCATTTGCGGTATATTAAATTAGCGAATTTTATGATTTATATTAAAAAAAATATTAAAGTTAGTTATTGCAACTAAAGACTTTTCAGAATGAAGAGACAATTCGAAATTTAATAATCATTCAGTTGAAAAGAATAAATATAAAGTACTAAATACGTTTGTGAATGAATTTTTTTATTTGTAAATAGTGGTTTTAGATAAGGGGCTGTGTTTATTTATAATGTGAAAATCGAAAAGTGAATTCCAATTTAAAATCTTCATAATCCAAAATGCCAAAAGAAAGATATTTGAAATAAAAAGAATAATGCAGACAAATAAAGGTTCTAATTTTTAATTTACAAAATTAAATGTGTTATTAAAATTATTAATGATTAAAATAATAGTTACAAAATGAAATTTTATATAATGATTAATAGATGAAATCATTAAAAAAACTCTAAAAAAAACACAATTTAGTATATTAAGTTGATTTGGCTCTGAAATTTCAAATTATTGCTTTGACTTATATGTGAATATAAATAAGTATTTTGTGCTAAAAATCAATTAAATTTTGATAAAAAACTGGGGAATGTTTGTAACTGAATATATATTAACTTTCAGACTTTATACCACATATTCGTTAGCAAATTTTTGTAAATTATCCTTTTTTGTAAAAAATTGCTTATTATTTCCATTTAGATTTACTTGTTTGATTGAGCATATTTATTAAAATAATTTAGACAAATTCGATTAGCAATCGAAATTTACTGCTTTTTTGTTAACTGAATAAAAGGGTGAATGAAACTCACAATGCCTCAAATTTATTATGCTAAAAGTTATTGGTCCTGATGATCTCAAGCAAACTAAAAGATTATTTATAAAATTGAATTTTAAATTAGGGAGTAATGAAAGATCATAAAGATATATCGTTAAAATAAACCTTAATTTATGTACGGCTGTAATTTACGTTATTTTCTAATTCAAATTTCAAAATTTGAAGTTTCATCGTACAATGGAATGCAGCACCTATTTTACGCTACTTAAGGTTTACTTTTCAACCTTTAAAAATTTATTTAAAATTTTTATCTAATAAAAGTTTGTAACATCATTTGTTAAAATGAGACTGGTCAAATAAATTAACATATATGTGTTCATTTAAAGTGTAATTTTAATAAAAAATTAGATTTATTTTTGGTTTATGAGAAATTTTCAATGATTAATATTCTTCGTTTCCTAAGTATAATATGGGTAATATTTTAATCCATTAAATTACATATTATTAAAAAAAACATTTAATTTTAAAAATTAATGTTTTTAAAGAAACATCTTACAAGTGTAACGGATAAAATTATAAAAGATCATTAACGCAAATCAGAACGGACAATAATTAATGTTTACCAATACATATACATTACCGGTTTAAAATGAAAGTCTTTTTTAACATGTGAAATATTTCGCATATAATAGAACTAAAATTGATCAATCCTTCGACATAATGTAGGAAAAATATTAATATTCATTATATATGAAACTGAATATTCTTTTTTTGATACAATCATTTAAGTTTTATATAAAGAAAATGTAATGAATTTGACTCTATATAATATATATAATAATATGATAAAGAGGTTTGTGTATTTTTAATTTAGTGTTAAAAATTTAGTTATTTATTTTTTAGAAAATTACGAGACCGATTAATCAAAGCGAAAGATCATTGAAAAATACATTTGGTTGGGCAAGAATAGACATATTAGTGATGTTGATAGGTTGCATATTTTTAGCATCACTATGTTTTAGCTTACTGGTAGAAGCCGTGCAAACTTTGATTCATATAGATCATCATGATGAAATGCACTTTCCTATTATTGTTTTAATGGTAGCAGCTGCAGGTTTATTATTAAATGGATTTTGCTATTTATTAATCGGGGGTGAGTGCTTTAATTTTTTAGTTATTAATTCATAAATACTTAATCTGCAATGAAAAAATAATTGGTGAAAAAAATTTTTTAAATAAGAAACAATTTTTAAAAAAAGAAATAAATATTTATAAAATAAAATTAGTACTTTTTGGTCAGAATCTTATCAGAATTTTATGCTTCGTAAGCTGTAAGAGAATTAAATTTCCAGTATAGAAAATAATATTGAAAAAAATGCCGACTGAAGTCAAATCAAAATATGACCTGATGAGTTACTGTATAATTAATAATTATCTAATAATGTCTGTCATGCAATTTAATTTGTAGGATATACTTTTCATCAAGGCAGTTACTTACATATTACAGCATCTGGAGATGTAATTTTGGAGAAAAACGTCACAGTCGATTCTTTAAGAAAGGGTGAACGTCGACTCTCCTCTCAGTCGAGGAGAACTTCAACACTTCCTCCTTCATCTCCTTCCCTAAGGCAAGGCCCAAGAGAAATGATTCGTGATGTTATTGGTAAGTTTTTATAACAGAAAGTAATCATTTTCTATATGGAATAAATCTTCCCTATTATTTTATCTGATCCAATAGTAAAATTGATGATTCCCCCAACACTGAAAGATTTTTAAACATTTTATTTATTCTCTCCAGCTTTGCTCCATCCAGATATATGTAAAATTTTCTTCTCTTGCTTCGGGCTTGCAACTAATACTTTGACTTCCGACTCCTATTACGTGAACAATTTTAGCTTCTTTATCAATGATGTGCATATAATTTTACTTTGATACTGGACACTCAAAAGTTTGATACATATTTCAGGTTGCATATTCGTAACGGTATGTAGTATCGTGGTTTATTTTACTACAGGACTTCATTTTACAAAATATTTAGATCCACTAATATCAATTATTTCAGCAATATGCTTGCTAGTTTTGAGTTATCCTTACAGTAAGTATTTACAGTGAAAATCAATTTTTTTTTTAATTTAACTGAAAACTATGCTGTAAAATTTTCATTTTATGAATTAATTTAATCAAAGTGGAAATTCATAATACAGTATTTCTGATATTAGAAAAAAGCTTTCTCTGATTGTAATATCATGAAATTGTGTTAACGCATCTCCATCTTAATATTAATTCGATTTTAAAGGATTTAGAAAACCAAGATGAGTTTTTCACTATTAAAAATTTTTTGATTTATTTCATGATTTTCTAAAATACTTAATCGTGAAAAATAATATCAAAATATTTTTTAGAAATTTTTTTTTATTTATTTTCAGTGAAAGAATCAGGTTTGATCTTACTTCAGACCATACCAGACGATATCAATATAGATTCATTGAGAGCACAGTTATTACAAGCATTTCCAGATATCGTAAACGTTCATGATTTACACATATGGCAGTTTACGGCTGATAAAATTTTCTCCACTGCTCACATAATATTCTTAAATCCTAAGGTAAATGTAAAATATGAGTGAACAGTTCAAGACATTAAAATTTATTATTATCAAAAAATTTTAGAAATCAGCACTTTTGGTTAAAAAGTTTTGATTTCTATTTACGTAGAAAGTAATTCAAGAAAGTAAATAAAACTTATGGCTTGGACTTTGCAATGGTGTTTTAGTTAGAGTAAAATTAAAATCCCAATATTTGTTATTGATTATATGCGAGCATTTTCACTATTAACACCATTTTTTTTCGAATATTTGCAGTGTTTTACAGGTTAAAATACCTTATTTTAAATTTTAATATAACTTTTTTATTAGTTTATTTTTAATCAGTGAATTTATATAAATTATGATATGAGGAAAAGATTAAAGCAAAAATCTTTTTTATAATTGTTACGAAATAACTTCTGACAATCTTGAAAACTGAATTTATAGTTTCTACAGCTGTATAAGGATGTATTAAAGTATAATAAAAACCAAGATGAACAAAATATTAATTTCTAAATTGTACTATTAAGTTAATAATTAAACAAGAAAAAATGCAAATGTTTAGATAGCTCGATTTATCGGTATTTATAATAAAAGCAAAAAAAATTTTCAAATTGAAACTATTCTTCATAAGCATGATTTTTTTGTTCACTTTTAAATAATTTTGATTTCGCTTTCGAAACATGCAAATCTAATATGAGCAGCTAAATTAGGTGAAGGTCGTCATTGTGCTATCAGCTGCATGCATGTTAAGGACATTCGTCCTTTCAATAAATGTTAAAAATTGTACGACTGGTATTAAGAAAAATGATTAAAATGATTATAGTTACATATAAATAAATATTTCTTCAAATTTAATTGTATAAATTAATATGGTTATTTTTAAGTTAAATGGATAAATCCTACTAAATTTAATTTCATCAAAAATCAATTGTTATGCACTCATAATAGTTTAACGATCATTGTGCATTAATTTGAAATTATATATATATATAATAAAATTTTTATTTAAATTTCAGGATTATTTGAGGATAAATAAAGATATCACGAATTTTTTTCATGACCAAGGGATAACGCAAGTCACTATTCAAGCTGAATTTATTCCGGAAGAACTGAAAGACAACCAAACTGGTTTGGAAAGCTTTCATAAAGCTCATTTGAAACCTTGTCTCATGCAATGCATGACAGATGACTGTAGAAGAAGACATTGCTGTGTAAGTAAAGAAGAAATTAGAAGGCAAGAACAACAGGTGATGGATATTAAAATAGAAAAAGTGAAATGTAATGAAATTTCTAAATCTCTGCCTTACATGGAAGAATATCAGTCTGATTTAAAGAATGAAATGGAAGTCAAAGTGGAAAATACTTAATAAGAAATTTTATTGTAATGTTATAGATTGAGAATATATGTAAAAATATTCGATTACGATGTTTTGATATTTATCCATCCGAGACGTAATATTTAAAAAAAACAACTTCTTTCGTGACATATTTTCTGAAGACAATAATTAATTAAATTTAAAATTCATTTACAAATTAAATTTACAATTCACATACAAATTTTTACGTAATAAAAAAAAAGCATTTTTATTAAGCTCATGTATTTGATAAAGTATTGAATGAAATACTGAAAAATAAGGTTGATCCTCGTTAAAAAAAATTTTGAAATCATAACATAAAAACTGAGAGATTAAAAGTATTTTTAATAAACTTGCTTATTTCACCGTCCGATTTTAAAAAAATTGATATAAAGACAGCATAATTATAAAATATTTTCATCATATGAGAAATCATCATGTATTAAATTTCTAAAAAATATATAATCTAATAAAAAAGACTGACTTTTATTATCTATTAATTTTTTCATTTTTTGAATTTACATGTGAAGCAATATTTTAAAAATTTTAATATAAAAATAAAAAAAAACTTCAAAGCAGAGAAAATTTCGGAAATTAATTGAAAATAATTTCTTTTTATGAAAAATAATTTCAGACATAATAAATTAAGACCAAAAAGAAATTCTTCAAATTCATTTATATAAGTGTGGTCAATTTTTTTTGGTGATACAAAATGCATAATAAGACTGATAGTTTTAGATTTAAATATATATGCAAAAATACTTTTAATATCTTTCTATAACCTAAAATTCAATAAGTAATCGTTATACATTTTTAATACTTTATTAGTCATTTTCATTAATTCAAGTATTTTAATTTTTCTTGTGAAAACTTTTGTATAAATTTTAATATTAAGCAAATATAGCTATGTCAGACATGAGTATTGCATTTGCTTTGGTTTATGAAATAATGATGAAACTTAAAATTTTATGTACATCAATTTAAAAATATCTATTGTTTTGTTTTGCGAAAATTTATTGGTTTGTGATGCTATGAAAATAATTATTAAATAAACGTAGTTACTATTTTAATTTCTGAAATTTTTAAACGAAAAAACTGAATGCTCCTAATTATTAGAAAATTATAAATGCTTTGAACCTGCATTTTTATGTAGTTTTCTAAAATTATAAACTTAAAAAAGTAATGAAGGAGATCCATATCTTAATTGCAACTGAGTCTACTTGTCGTTTCTATATCGAAATGTCTTAGTAGAAATATTAACCGAAAACATATAAATAACGATTAAATAGATAAATTTAAATTATTGAATTATTAAAAGATCTTTCCAAAATTATAAAAGATGAATAAAAACCAATTAGTTTCTACTTGTAGGAGACGTTGACAAATCTGGTGGATAAAAATAATGATATATATGAACTTAAAAATTTTAAATACAATTAAAAGGACTAATATATTTTGAAATATTTATCAGTTTTTTTCTTTTTACGATGTAAGATAATAAAAATTGGATTATTAGTCTGAAAAAAACGAGTGGAAATGGGTCAAAAATGGGATAGCGTCAAGGAGTTTTGGGAGATTTTATTGCGCTTGTGCTGTAAGTTATGAATTTTCCATAATATAATGAATGATATTAATCAGTATGTGAGAGTTTTTGTAAACAGAAACTTTTTTCGTTAAATTCACTTTTAGTATTTGTGTGGTAACAGCAATTGTGCTGTGAATAACTTCATAAAATAACATTCGAAATTTTGTGAAACTCAGGCAAAGTTTATTGGTTAATTTTAATTTATATTTACCTTTTGAAAACCGAAGTGAAAATAAATAACAAATTTTATCGAGCTTCTTTAGGTTTTAATTAATCTGCAAGAGAAAACATTATTCATAATAGATTTGAAGATTATTTTTTAAAAAATGGATACATTAATAGATGAAAATGTAAATAGTACTCTAAATTTTATTCAGACGGTTCTACTTGCTTTATGTTCCAATTTTAATCCTTATAATATTCCCGAGGAAGATTGGGAGTGCCGGTTTAGACCCGAATATTATTATCAACTGAAATCGTTAAAAGGCAAAACTTTAAAGTTTACAACATTACAGGTATGAATAATAATTTTTAGATCAGAAATAAAACGTGAAAATTCTTAGAGACTCAGAAATATTTTGAATATAAAAAAAGTGTAAAAATCTCATCGCTATAATAATAACTTGAATATAATATATTTTTAAAATGATCAAAAAATTTTATTTATTTTAAAATTATAATTAATAATATTATTTTCCTTGCAAAAACTCGTATTTTTTGCTTGAAACTCCAAAATAAAAGAAATAGTGCATGAGAACCCCGTAAAGAGCAATTTCTAATAAAACAGAATGGAAAAAAAAACAAAATACTTAAATAAGAAATTCGTTTTTCCCCCTCTTTTTTATGAATATATGAATAATTATGTCAGGAAATTTGATGTTACCAAAATTCTTCCATAACTTTTCAATACATTTAAAAGGCATTCTAAAATCTGAAATTCACACAAAAAATAAATTTAATGATATAGCGCAAAGTATTAAAAAGTTCCGCAAATATTCTTTTACAATAAAAATATATCCTAGAAAATATTTTTTAACACTTTAATAACCTGTGCATTACAAAACTATATACGTTTCTATTCATCTTTATTTAAAAAGTGTAATCTCTGCCATTAAAGCTAAATATGAATCAGGCAAATATAAATTTCTTACAATATTAGGACAAAAGAATCAATCGAATACGTAAAAAAAGAAGAAAAGTTATAAAATTCCATCAATATTCTAAATTTATAGAGACTGATTTTTGAACGAATTTCTTATAATTCAGTCACCAATATCATTAATATTATGAATTCAAAAGAATGCCAAATACAAGAACGTTAGTACTTTTGAAAGGTGAAAAAGTCAGAAATAATAAAAAGAAATTAAAGTCTCAAATTGTTAAAATAAATATCTTAAATTTCAGATCATTTTACTTATTTATTTGCAATCGAGTAGGTTGACTTGCAAAATATTTATAAGAAATTTTATTGTATTTTCTTTTCCCTTACAAAAACAGAAACCACCTCTTTCTGGTACTGAAATAGATGTTAATGGAGAGATAAGAGGAACAGGAATAGCTTTTGATATTATTCATGAGATCCAACAGAGATTTGGTTTTTACTATAATATAACATTGCCAAATGAAAATTCGTTGGGTAATGAAAAATTTGGTATTATGAAATTGCTATATAATCAGGTGAGTTTTAGACAATTATGCACAATAACCAAAAATTTTTTTAAATATAATCTCTATTTTATGAGTCACAAAAATTACAACATTTAGCATCGCATTTATTAAAAAATTATATTTAAAATATATAAGAATCAGATTTAAATTCATTAGTTAAGAAGCTTCGATAAATAAAATTTTTAATCATATTAAATACGGTCATATTATCATATTCATTTTATTATACTCGCATTAGAAATCATATTAAAACATTATTTTTATTATGATTGTATATGATTTATTGTTTTTAGGAAGTAGACATGGCCGTTGTTTTCATACCTATGACTGAAAAATATCGTAAATTCGTTGCATTTTCTTCTATTCTGGCTGAGTTTGAATGGGTTTTAATGATGGCTCGTCCGTCCGCATCTGCTAGCGGTTCAGGATTACTTGCGCCATTTCAAAAAACGGTAAAATGCTTGTATTCTTTGGACAGTAAATATCTTTAATATACTCATCTTGGAATTTAAAATTAATTATTGATTTAGAGATATAAATGTTTCTGATTCTTTAAAATATTGACTATTATATGCGATTCATTTTACAGGTATGGCTATTTATTTTAATATCACTCACAATAGCTGGTCCGACTATGTATTTAATTGTATATTTGCGTTCTAAGATGTCCAGCAGTGTAGTTGAATCTAGAAAGCAGTATACTCTGTCATCATGTGTGTGGTTTGTATATGGAGCTTTAATGAAGCAAGGTTCAACTTTAAATCCGGTGTCTGGTAAAAATTTATTTAATTAAATTCAATTAGCAAATAATTCTTAACGTTAGGCATTCTGTAGTAAAGGATCGAATATTAAAAGAACGCAAGTATTGATTTAAAATAGTAGGGATGCTTATATGTAGTCAGAAAATATTTCAAAATTAAGCCATCAATATTTACCTAGCAATTTAACTTTTTCCTGCGAAAATGGACTTAAAATTCAATTTTAAAAGTACAATTCATTAATCATTTTATAAATGTTTCTACAGAAAAAAACATTCTCATATATAATAATAAATTTTACATGCAAATACTTCTTTCATTGTTTTGATTTTTGTAAATCGAGATAAAATATATGTTTTGTTATATTTCATACTTCATTTTTGAAAATTAGCTCTAATAATAATATCAAAACCTTATTAATATTATTAATCTTTTAATCATTTAATAATTTTTATTACTCATGACAAAATCATTTAATGGATGATCTTAATTAGCAAATCCTTGGTAAAATGAATTTTTTTAATTTTTAAGCAAGTTTTATAAAGCATTTTTATTTTAAATGAACCTTCTTTGAAATCATTATCTGTGTTCATTTCAAAGAAGAAAATTATGACATTTTAATGTTGCCTTTGATGATCACTTACGTTTCCTTAATTTCTACGGTAAAATATTCATCAACCTCTTCAAAACTTATATACATTTACTATCAAAAAGATTGTTTAATAGAAAATAATAATTTTCTTGTCGGAAAAGATCATTGTTTCCCTTGACCTTGTATTTCATTTTTACTTTTGTACACGCAACTTTATACAATTCTGAAAAAATTACATTTCATTTCTTGAATGTTCATAAAGCGGAATCTCAAAGTACATTTCATTATTAATACATAAGAAAAACAAATGGGAATGATTCATTTTAGAAGTTCGTTGTTAAACAGTTCATAGAACTTTCATTCAAAATCCATAAATATTTTTATGATATCTAGATTTGTGTTTTATAATTTATAAATTTTTTTAAATTACAAATAATTTGTGATGAAAGAGAAACTGATTTTAGCTTTAATTTTTTTTCAAACATATTTTTAAATAAAGCTGAATGAATGTTTTCTGACAAATTAGAAATTTTCATTTAGTAATTAATAAAAAGCAGAGCTTATGGGTATGGTTGAATTATATTTTCATTATATGTATACACATATACAAATCATTATCAATGATAATTGACCCTCCAAATCCGTTGAACTTGGCAATGAATATTTCGATCGTGTGTTTATCTAATGACAAAAATATCGATTTCATATTATTATTAATCATAGGCGTTCCTTTTATGTGTTCGCTTAATGTGAAAGCAAATTCTGAGTTACATTTTTTTTAGACATTCACAGTTGAATTTTTTCTGTAAATTTTTTCAGTCATAAATTTATGTAACAGAAACAGTTTTTTTTATAAAACTGGAAATATTTAATATTCAACAGAATAAATATAACATAGAATCTCTTTGATAAGGATTTTTTATTTTCCATATTTCATTTTATTGAAAAATCTATTTTTAATTTTCGAATAGATTCACCAAGACTATTTTTCGCAACATGGTGGATTTTCATTACTATTCTAACCTCTTTCTACACCGCCAATCTCACTGCATTTTTAACTTTGTCTGAATTCACGCTAACTATACAAACTCCCAAAGACATTTATGATCACAAACGTCATTGGATGGCAGATAAAGGTGGATATACTGAAGCTTTAGTAAATGTATGTTTCATAATTGTAAATATACACTTTTTAAAATCGAATGAAACTGTTATTAAGTATTTTGTGTTTGTTTTTAACAGCAAGAAGATGTTTTTCGGCCACTCAGACAAGCAAAATCCAAGCAGGATAATTTAATAAGTGGAAAAATTGAAGAAAAATTAAACAAGATTTCAAAAGGTTTTTTTCATGTTATAAATATTCTAATTTCACAGAAATTTTTAAAAATAAATCATACGTTATTATAGCTAAAACATTACAAAATATTAATTACTTTATATTTTTTTTACAAATACATTTTTAAAAAATTATTTTAAATTTATAAAAATTAACAAAAGCTATTATTAAAAATGGAAATTGTATCTTAATTAATTTAAAAATTTTCTTTTAATGTTTAAAGTAATAATAAATTTCCTAATTTATAGCAATTACAAAAATGATTAAATAGCAAATTTAAAATGATAATCTCCTTGTGCTTTTTTGATGTAAAATAAATCGGAAAATCTAAATCAATAAAATTAGTGTCTGCTTGTAATATATTGATACATTCATAATCAATATTAATCTACAAACAAGCATTCTAATAAATCATTGAAATTTCAAAGGTTCTGTTTATATTTCGGAAAAGAGAAAGGCACAACAATATATGCTCCGAGATTATATGGATAAAGCTGAAAATCATGTACCAGAAAAAAAGAGATGCACCTATGTTTTAACCCCCAAAACTATACTAACCAAAACCGTAGCTTTTGGATACGCAAGAAACAGTACTTTGCAGGCATTATTAGACCCTTTGTAAGTTTACAAATTAATCAAAAATTAAAGAAAAAAATTATAATTTCTGGTGCAGGGATATTTTTGTGAAAACCATTTCAATCAAAAAATATAATTTCAGATTAACGTATTTCGTTCACGGCGGGATCGTAGGACATTTATTGGATGAGAATTTACCATTAACCACAATCTGTCCTCTGAATCTAGCAATTAGAGAAAGAAAGTTGAAAAATTCTGATTTACTGACAATGTATAAAGTTGTAGCTGTGGGATTCGGTTCCTCATTCTTGGCATTTATAGGAGAAATAATAAATAAGTTTGTCAATTTTTTTTGCAATTTTCGTTCGCTTATAAAATATATACTTTTATTAAAATTCATTTATTTGACAATTGATTAATCTCTTTCTGCTTATTTCAGGACGCTGAAAAAAAGTTTGATGCAGAAGAAGCTTAATGCAATGAAACCATACGACAAACAAGAAAACAAGACTTACAAATTTTCATATTCAAATAAGGAATCAAAAGTAAAAAATTCGCTAAATAACAACTTATTTATTTCACAATATTACAGGGAAATAATGATGCCGTATGATGTTTCTCACAACTATGCCAATAATTTTACGTATGTGCAAGAAACGTATCCTAAACGTCTGATACCTAATAATCAACCCACGAATTTTCTTTTTCAGTATACTAATTAACTGCATATTATAATTGTACGTATAAGCTGTATATAAAAATCGGCCCTATCCATGCCGATTTTTTATATTTTCCTTGTACTCTTCACTTTCATTATACATATAATTTAAAATTTATATAGCTCTATAAAAATGTAACAGAAAAAAAATGTATGAATGTATTTTATCAAATCATAAGATTTTTTTGAAAAAATGTAACGAACTGAAAAATTATAAGGGAAAATTTTTCAAAATGTAAATCAAATATATATTTTTATTTTGTTTTTTAAAATAGATCTGTATAGCCGTATTATTCTTGATAAAGATAGATAAAATACCGAATCTTTAACGGAAAGAGAATTTTTGATTTAATATATTCATTATATTTGAATGGAATAGAATTAATATAAAAAAATTCTTGACCAAAAAATAAGCATTCCTGTTGACATTGTTAAAATAATCGAAACCATTAAGTTGAAATCCTAAACATATCAAGAATAATATCATAAAATAAATTTTGCAAATACTGAATTAAATTTAAAATTTTTATAAAATAAAACTCTTGGAAGTTAAGTAATTAAGCCTTATTTTACAAAAATGGATGAGAAATATATATAAAAATAAAGTTAAATATAAGTTTACTCACTTTAAACATTTATTGTAAAAAGCTGACAATAATATTTGATTTGACTTATATGAAATCTCAAAAAATTACTGACAAACATAGCTGAGTTTTTTTATAGATGGTGTGAAAATTCTTTGTAATATTTGGTTTCAAAAAAAATACTTCATGAAATGAATTACAATCATGTTTTATACAAATTTGATGTAAATATGTAATTTTATTCAGTTATTATTAAGAATTATTATTTTTTTAGTAATTACAGATTTAATAGCAAAGACATTTCTAAATTTGAAGATTAAACATAAAATTTTATGATTTTAAAGTTGAAATACATTAAAAAAGAAATTGATTTTATTTTTTCAAGTAATTATTACAATTTTTAATATCATTATTTATGTATAGAAAATATTTTTAAAGCAATGTATTGTCAAAAATAACAATTTTGTTCCATACAAAACACTATTGCATTTTCAAAAAAATATTTAATTTACAAAATTTTAATTTTCAGAATATTTGAAATTTAGCTGATATTCCCATATTAATAAAAAGTGATCTGTTTTATTCACTTCTAGAAACATTAAAAAGTAAAGTTCAGTTATATTTATTCAATTGAATAAATTACAGTAAAAACTTTAGATATTAGAAACATTTTCCAAATAAAATATATATACATATATATTTATCTACTATCTTCTATTAATTTAATCTCCTGCTTTTTTTTAAATAAGGGATATTAAAGAATTTTAAAATATCATTCGACAATAAAGCATTTAATAATTTAAAAATAATTAAATTACTAAAAATCCTAAACGGAATCGGTAGAAGCAATACATGGATGAATACTTAGGGATAAGAAAACCAGCGATTAAGTCATGAAATTTAATTTTTTAACCAAAAAAAAAAACAATTTATCATAATACTTAAATCAATCCCGCAAATATTAGCGATAAATAATTAATCATAAATTTACTTAAACATATAAATCCTTCACTTTTTTTATATTTTCTCCTTATAGATATATTTGTTTTTGAATCTTAAATTAACTCATTACTTTTTTCAGAATAATTAAATATAATCAGCTTTTCATTTTGCCAAAGCTTAACAGTAAAAATAAAGTTTACGATCCTTATTTCCTCTCCTTATTTTTTTTTTTTTTTTTTTGTGCCACTTTTCATCATTCTAAATCCACTGTTAGTAGTTTTATATAGTCAAAAAGAGCAAAACATAATTATGATATGGATGTAACCAAAAAGCGCGTTTGTTTATATGGTGTAAAATGTTATAGAAAAAATAAAACGCATTTAAAAGAATTCTCTCATCCTTCAGTTGCTTCGGTAAGCGGTTTTTCTTTACTTAATATTTGGATTTTAAATTATAACATATCTAAAGCAACATTTTAATTACAGGTTAGTGAAAATGAAATAAATGGTGAAACTTCAGAAATACGGTCAAAAACAGATCCACCTGGGTATGATAAAATACAAGTTGAGATTAATCAAGACGAAGATAAAGTTCCTTGGCAACTTAAAATGCAAACAACAAAACGGAAAAAGAATTCATTAAGTGACAAAACCGAATTGAAACTTGCTGCTACGCGCAAAAAAGTAAAAAAATTATCTGTTAAAAAGCAGTCATTTGGTGAAGAATGCACGTTCGAAAAAAATAATCCATCAGAAGAAAAAAATAAGACATTACAAAGTAGGGAAATTTAATGCTTAATAATTAAATTGTCATTCCCTTTTTAATTTTATTTTCTGAAGTATGAGAGATGAGTCAAACTAGAATCTAATTGTTTCAGGCTAGATTAAATTCTCATATGTCTTGAAATTTTTTGGATCTGAAAAGTTCTGATATTTGATAGACATGTAGAAGAGAAAATTAATAATGAAAAAAGTGATCATGATAGTTTTTAGTATGAGATAATCTAAGTGATTGATAACAATGACAAAAAGTGATTCATTGAAATCTTTTAAGGCTGCTAAAATTCAAATAGCAAAATTTACTGATTAATTTTAATTATTTGTTAAATTGTATAATTATTTATTTTATTATTTAAGTAATATTGTTTGTTTGGAAATTTTTAAAAATTTTAAACATTCATTCTTACAGATTCTACAGAAATGAATCAAATTTTGGAGGATAGTGATAATGAACATGAAGTGTGTGATGTTGCAAGTAATTCATGGACATATATTAAAATATCAACCAAAACTGAAGATTTATCAATAACTTCCAGAAATACTATGAAAAAAGACAAAGAAGATTATATAAAATTATATTATTTGGTAGAAATGCCATCAGATTTTTATTTTTTTTATGAATTTTGCAAATCAATTGATAATAGTGACCCTTTAGGGGTTCTAAAGCCATTCAAATTAAAACTTGTAGGTCCCTATGATATATTAGCAGGTAGATGATTTTATATTTTTTAGAATATTTGCAAGTTAATTTGAACATTAAGGTGCTTAAAGTTGACATTTAAAATATTTTATTACATTTCATATAGGCAAAGAAATAAACTTATCTAATAAAGAATTAATGTTATGTCACTGGAGATTCTTTTATGATCCACCAGAATTCCAAACAGTATTGGCTGGAGATTCAGGTTTCCATATTGGTTACTGGAGAGATTCTCCTCATGTTATGCCTGCTTTCATGGCAAATAATAATCCTGAAAATGGTTGCCATTTTACTATAGAGGCTGAAAACATATTTGGAGCAGTTTAGTAAGATTCAATTCAGAACAAGATACAATGACTAGATTTTTAATATTATATTTAGTGCTTCAGTTTTAATGATAACTTTGCTTTCTTTAGTTCTTACATATCAGAATATATTAAAAAATGTGAGCCATTTACTAAAGTCAAAGCTTCAAAGTTTCAAGGTAGCCTCATTAAATGGGCTGGGAAAAAAAATTATTCCTTGGAAAAAATGACTTCTAAAATGAAAGACAGGCAAAAGAAGGTCAACTCTAAGACTTTTCATGGTGCAGGATTAGTAGTGCCATTTCAAAAAAAGGGAAAAGTTGGATATCGTCCTTTGAGTGAAACAGATGGTATTAAAATTAACCATTTTAAATGTATTCAATTCATATGTATTGGAAGTATAAAATTTTTACATTGTTGTTCCAGGCCTGTATTTGATTTACATCTTTATATATTGGCTTAAAAAATGCTTCTTTTACTACTAATTTTTATTAATTAAAAGTTTTGAAATTAGTAGATATAAAGATAAATTTTGATTAATGGATAAAAGCTACAGGAATACCTTTGTTAATATTAATAACTTTAAATACATATGAAAATTTTTGACATTCAGGAATCATTTTAATTTCATTAGGTTTAAAATAAAATTTAGAGTTCAATTTCAAGAGTAAAAATTTATGAAATTAATTAACAACAATGTAATTTTTAATTTTAAGACTAATGAATTTTTAATATTAAAACATTTTTAATTCTAGATGACTTAAAGAATTTATGTGAATCAATAATAAATGCACCAGATAAGCATGAAAGAGACACTTTAATGGAGAAACTGCAACCTCTAATCACAGCAGCTAATATTGCCAATGATGAAGGAGACTTTGGCAACAGGTAATCATTAAAAATTATGAGGCACATATTACATTACATTATATATTACATTAATGTGAAACTTAATTGCACAGAAGAAAAATCCCTTGAGATTACACTTTGTGTTGAATACAAGCAGCTGAATTGCTCATGCTTTTTTCCTTTAGTAATATTATAAGTTACATTTATGCGATTGTTGTTTCAGCCTTGAACTTGGATTAGATTTATTCTGCATGGGATCTGATATATTCAATAATATGGTTGAACATTTACTATGCACTGCCTATACTTTGCTGGACCGGAAAGAATTTGGACAAATAATTAAGGTGCATCTAAGGAATCGCAGGAGAAATGGAAATGTTAGTGTACTATGAGCAGATCTAAATGTAATATCAACAATAATAAAAGTATTTTAAAAATTTAAAATTATTATAATTAACAATAATGTTTAAAAATTTATATTTTCTGTCCTTCTTGGTGAAAAGATAAAGTTCTTCCCAAATGATTCCTTACTATATCATCCAAAATAGCTTGAACTTTTTTACAGCCTTCTAAAGCTGTATTTATAACCTTTTGTAAATTATCTACATGAAACTTTTGAGACATTTCCATTAAAGCTATCTAAAATAGAAAATAATCTCTTAAAATTTAAATAAAAAATAAAATACTTTTTATAAGTTAAATTAAAACTGATAAAATGATTCACCTTTCCACTTAAAGGAAGTGCTGCAATTGTTAAAGTTGGACCTCCACTTGATTCTTCTAAATGACTGACATCTACTAAAGGCACATTACCATTAGCTATACTTGCAGTGCATGATATAATATATTCTTTTAAAGGAATGCCTGCATCAATCAATGCTAAAGTGGAAGCATTTACTGCTGCACTAAAATTACCACCATCAGCCTGAAGAACCTAAGCAGGAAGATATAATTCTTGTGAAATAATTTTAGAGAATAGAACTCCTAACATTCATACTGAAAATAAATAATGTATAAAATATTTTTGATATTAGATGTTATTTTTGATGTTACATTTTCATGTAATTCTAATAACTCATAATTTTTAAAAAATTTAAATATGTGCATCATTTCTTTATAAGGTATTAAAAAGTAAAGTATATTAATAAAAATAGTTAATGATTTAATATTGATAAAAAATTAATCAATAATAAAAAAATTATAGTAATATATAAAATTAAGCAACATTTTATAAGTATTTTTTCCATTTTGTTGCTTTAACAATTTAATTTATAAATGATTATTTAAATTTATTTGTGAATGTGGATAATTTACAATACATATCAAGTATATTTATTTTCATAAAGTTATAATTTCAAAAAACCTATACATTTCTTTTTAAATATAAATCTAGTCTGTAACGCATTTTATACATATTATTTTTGATTTTATTGAATATCTATGAACAGAAAAAATAAACAATTAAATTTTAAATTGACTCTGAGATCAGCTTAATTATTTCAAAAATGAAATTAATTCCCTTCCATAATAAACCAAAGAAATTCATTCTTGATATTCTTTTCACATATATATATCTTTTAAAGTCTTGTTTTCAAAATATTGAAATATGTACTCCTTAGAAAATACTTTACCCCTAATATTACTCAAAACATAATCTAATAAATACAATACTCTTAAAGTATTATTTCATTACCTCTACAAAAATATCAATCTGACTTTTTGGATACAATTCTGTTTTTATTACTGCACTAAGTGCTTGTCGAAGCAACATAGACATTTCCTGGCTTTTCCGATCACCTCTAGATCTTTTTTTTCTCTCTCCAGTACTAAATACAGCCATGGAATACTGACAATTTATAACAGCAGAGTCTAATAGTGGTTTTGACCGACCTCTAGTCTGCAATTCCAAAAATCTTTCATTAGTTCTCAATTAATAATACACATAATTGTTACAATCAATCTTTATTGGGAAAGGCCTAACGAAAAAGATACTTTTCATTATTCCATGTGTATCATATATACATAAACAGAAAATAATACTTAAAAAAAAAAAATAAGTTTCTAAAATTAATTTTGATAACTCTGTTTTTAATTCTTTTTAATATTCTCTCTTATAAAATACGAAATGATATTTGTCGTGTTAATTTCTCAAAATTTAAGTCATGTACTTCAGCTGTCTTTTAAATTTTTATAAAGTCAATCTTACTTGATGAGGCCCATATACAGCTGCTAATACTTTTGTATTGCCTTGTTCTATATATGCGCTACCATCCGACTGACTAAAAACACTCAGTTTGCAACGTATTTGCCTTAGCTCATCAGCTTTTCTTCCATCTAATCTCAGATCAAAATCTGATATTAATTCCATTTCGTCTTGAGCACTCAATGATTTAAATATATTGCTCAGTGCGTAAGTGTATCGATTCTAATGTCACGATTTTTTCATTATTGCATTTGGCGCATATTTTTTTGTTGTAATTTTAATTACTTTCATAAAAAATATTATTTAATGGTATAGAGGATGTTAAAATAACTAATATTTCAAATTAGATATTTGCTATTGGGCAAATTATATATATTATCAAAAAAAACCAACGAATTAATTTTCGTAGCAAGTCTTTGCGAAAATCTGTTTAATAAGAGGGATGAATATCGTATAAAGTTAAATGTCCCTGCAAAACTAAACTTTATCACAATGATGAAGTGAACCGAGAATTTAAATGTTCTATCTCTGTTATTCATAAACCTCTCGAAGTTACCAAGGTTACTTGTTGATATAAATTAAATATTCGGTTGATTATTTTGGATTCATTCACTGCGACAAAAAAAATCAGGTATTTTGCAAAAATTTTAAAAACATTTTATTTCATTTTTAGTCCATACTTTTTTGCACGTCCAAGTTAACTTAAATGTAACTAAGATAAGATGTTTACTTTCAGCTTTGTAAAAATCTTTCAATCACAAATCAATGAATATTAGTACCTTTTGTGAAAAAGAATTACCAATTTAATAGTCTTTCTCTTTTATCCACGGTTAACAAGTCGATCAACGTTAAGTTAATTTTATTCTTTTAAAGTTTACTTTTAGTTTTGGTCTCTCACATATCCTCTACTGTTACATATTACATATACACCATATTTATTATTTACAATCAGGTATAAAAGCAACTGTATACATAGCTATATTGTTTTGCTTGCTTTCTATTTAAAACATTCTGAAAATATAGAATCAAATTTAACTATCAAATATTTATTGCAAAAAGCTGTTACTAATGTAATAATAAGACAAGCCTATGTTTTTCTCAGTACTTTTATTCATGTATCTCTACTGCATAACATGAAATTTGTCAATTTTGATATTATTTTGATGTTTCTCTTGCCAGAAATAGATCCTTGATGTATAATAGAATTTTGGTGGGTTATTTTCGCTTAAGATTTTATCCAGCTGATTTGAGAATAATTTCTAACCTAACCTCATAAATCGGTTTGGAAATATCGAAGAGTTTAATAAATGTTTTCCTTAAATTTGTTTAAACATTTAGAGACATTTGAAAATGCCACCCTATAGTGAAAGATCAGTCCTGCCCAGCGAATCAAGCAATAGTTCAATATCTATTGAGTCAGATACAACTCAGCTGACGGCAGATACAACTCCCGGAAGCTTAAGTACTGCAACCCCATCTCCTATTGATTTAGAAATACCGGTGAACGTTAATGCAGCACACCCAGAGTTTCAAGAAGAAACTTTCGATACAGAAACATCAAATACTGCTTATTTTCCAGCACCGGGGGATTCGATGCCATTCGATCATGCTTTTCCGGACTTTTTAGTAATGTTAAAAAAATTATAAATAAAAGAATTCTGTTAAATTTTAATGTAATTTTAATTTTTAATTTTATAAAAAGTTATATAAATGAATTTTCAGAGACAATTAACTAATGAGCGCAACCTTGCTAATGTTTTCTCACTAAAACTGAGGGTAATATCTAGATATGTAAGCTTGCAAAGGATGTCTTTATATACTGTCAATCTCAGAGAACTGAATTTGGAAGGCAGTATATTGGGTTCTTTAAGGTATTTCTAACTTAATCTTAATGTTACTAAAAAACTGAGAAAATGTATAATTATAACACAACCATCCGTTTTCGTTTCCAGGGATATTGGATGTAATCTTAAATTTCTGCAAATTCTTAAGGTTGGTAGTTGTCAATTAGATTCATTGGATGGGACATTTGGATTAACCAGTCTGCGACAGTTATATGCCCAAAAAAATTTAATTTCAGATGTTACTCCATGTTCAAATTTACCTTATATTCAGCACATAGATCTGTCCTAGTATGTATTATAATAATATATTTTAATGGTTTTTATTTTATACCTATTTGCTTCGAAGTACGAATTCATCAGAAATTTTAAAAATCCTATTATTTTTCAGTAATCACATTCGAAACATTGACTATGCAGGATTCCTCACAGTCTGTCATAAATTAAAGAGTATTGTTTTTATTGGAAATCCGGCAGCGAAACTATCGGATTATCGTTCTCATGTTAGAAGAATCCTGCCTCAAATAATATCTCTTGATAATATAGCATTCTGCAGTGAAGGTAAAAATTCAATGGAAAAATTTAGGAAGTCTTTGTCTTAAAATTTATTCAACTTCTGTTAAATTCTTACAGATCCTGTGCATGCGGTCACATTAAACAATGAATTTTCCTACGAAGAAGATAACTCTCCTGAAGGGAATGAGAATAACTATTATGATATTTATAACAATTCTTTTGAGAGTGACAATAAGCATTCGATATTTAACAAAAGCAAAACATCTGAAAAAATAATTAAAACAAACGATTGCACTAATATTGTTGAAGATAAACCCGAAATTCAAGAAATTTTGATGTACGATAACAGATATTTTCGTGGGAGAGATTCTAATATATTAAGTTTAAGGAAAGAAAAAGGTTATTTTACTTTCTAACTACCGATTACTATATTTTGGTTTAATAATGAGATGTAATTTTGAATTTTAAAAAAATTCAGTAAAATTCTTTTGAATTTATTCAGATGAAAGTATTCAGTTCCAGTCTACTTCTCTGAGCCGAGGCAAAGATTTTGATTTTGAAGAAACGGAAAAAATATCTGGTAATTGCTCTTCCTTTAATATAAACCAAGTTGAAGAGGGAATCGAAAGTCTTTCTCTACCACCATTACGCATTAAAGAAAATGAGCAAAGAAGACTGATTTCTTTTGAAAAAGAAACAAACATTCCTAAAGAAATTGATGGAAACGATATAAAAGAAATTAAATCTAAAATAAGTGTAAGATATGAAACATCAACTTCATATTCATCCAATGCAGATAATAAAACGTTATCTGCATTTAACTCTGAACTAGAAGACAAGCAAATGGTTAGTATTTAAATTTACATTATGGAAATAAAAGAAATTATGCTGTTTTTCTTCAGTATTTTTATGTATAATAATTCATCTTAAAATATTTAAGAAACCTCGATTAGCATACGATTTTTGCAAACTTAATGCAATTTTTAAACCTCGATTTTGCAGCGATTCATGTTACTTTCTATGTTTAAAATTTTTCAGGGCGCGAGACCACGGGTGTTAAGCAAATGTGATAGGCCTTTTAGTGCAAATAATACTAAATTTTTTTTAAATGGCCACAGTGATACTTCTGAAAATTATATACAGCCGCAAAAAAAGAGATCTGTTACTGTTAGTTCAGATCAGATATTAAATGAACCTGGTGAGAATATTAAACATTAACATAAACATTGCTAAACCAAACAACTTACACATTTTTTTTATAAAAATATTTTTATATAAACAAATTTTATTTTATAATCAATTTCGACATATGAAAGCCAAATTGTAAATAATGTTCATCGTATTAATTTTAATTCTCTCAAATTCATTTTTTACGTTTGAGAAAAAGTATTATAGTCATCTTTTTTTATTGCAGAAAACTCTGGCGAAACATTAGCAAAAGGTTCGAGGTTTAAAAGCCTAACTACGGGACTTCCGATGTGCGGCAATCTAGCAGTAGCCCTCAGAAATAGGAAGAAATATCAGCAAGAGCAAGAAAATATAGAATTGGAAAAACATGATAAAGAAATTTAAATAAAATAATAGTTTAGAGCGAACATCTTCAGATTAATTTTCAAGCAGTATGTGCTTATTTTTAGTGCTACATCCTTCTGAAATGTTTAAAATAAAGTTCAATACAAGTCCGGCATTTCCTTTTAGATAAAATTTTTCGAAATTTTTCCTGATCTAAAATTATATGGTAAATATTTTCGTCTTCGTATGGAACGAAGGCGTTTGTCATTTTGTGAACTTGAATAATTTAAAAAATTCGTCAAGTATTAATTAGTTCTTAAATGCCTAATAAAATGTATGTAATTGCCTAAGTTTTTACAAATAGAACTTCTTTATCATGTGTACATATAGCTTTTTAAAATTAATTTATATATTAATAAAATAAGTGACATAACTGACCATTACATATGGCTTGCGATCAATTGTATAATGCTCCTTCCTTTTTTCCTAGTGTAATAAATGTGTTAAATTATTTAAAAATTGTTGGAAAAATACATTAAATGCTACAGTTATTTATTTAGCTAGATGAATAGAATTAATGAGTACGAAGTGTTTCCTCATTAAGGAGTTTATTCTTTTATCAAAAGAAGTGTAAATCATGTATTTATATTTAAAAAAAAATTTTTTTTAAGCACCGGAAAGTGAGAGCAGAAATATGTGATGTAACATATAAGATAAATAGCACAGTCACATTTAATTTAAATAAAATTAATGATAATTTGAAAATGATTTTAATATAGATCTAGGGAAAGATTTAAATAAGCGAGAAGCTTCTGCAAAGATTTTTTTATATTTATAAGTTATATATTGTGTAAACCGCTGAACCTTTTTGTTCCTCATTAACAAATGAGATTCGCATTAGTTCTTATATTATTAAGATTTAAAAAATTTATGGTTATTGATATATAAAGCTGCGGTAATAATTTAAAGTTATTATAATTTCTTAACATAAGCAGCAAATAAATTTTGAAAGTTTATCAATTGCTGTGTTAATTTCAAATTTTCAAATAAAACTTAACATGTGAAAATAAATATTTAAAGACGTCTACAAAATTAAATGGCCATAATTCTAAACATAGGATTTTGTGAAAGAAGTCAACATTTTTAAACAAAAATTTATCGGCGCAAATCAGTTTAATTGTTGCTTTCTTAGAAGGTGATGCAGAATGAAAATGGTCGCTTGTCGTCTGCAAATGTGTTTTGTTTTCTTGGTTTAAGAAATGTCTTTACTGGTTAATTTATTATCTACATCCAGTAATGTTTATTTTCTAGGTTCTGAAATTCTAAGATTTTAAAGCATTTAAAATAACTTTTAAATTTATATTATTTTTAGCGTTAAAATTATTTAAGCATTTAAATTAATCCTAAGATTTTAAAGCATTTAAATTTATCTATTTTTATATGTTTAATTTGCGTTTATTAACTCTTTTTATTCAGATTTTGATTTTTATACTGAAATTATTATAAGATTTTATTTTTTAAAAAGTGATTCTCATGCTGATAATTCTAGGGCGATACGCGTATGCTGCAGTTGGCTCATTTTCATCAAGAGATTATTGTTGCAATGTAAAAATCATAGATGATCAGAACTTGGCTGGACTTAGAAGAGGTACTGGTGGGAGATCTAGCTTTAACGGTATTGTTGCTACTGTCTTTGGTGCCACTGGGTTCATAGGTCGCCATCTCGTCAATGAACTAGGAAAAACTGGAACGCAAATTGTTATTCCTTATAGAAGTGAAGCTGATGATTACAATGTAAAAAAATTGAAGCTGTGTGGAGATTTGGGACAAATATTATTTCAGCCTTTTGACTTGAGAGATCCTGTATCTATAAGGAAAGCAATCAAATATTCAAATGTTGTTATAAATTTGATAGGAAATTATTTTGAAACAAGAAATTTCAAGTTTTTTGATGTTCATGTAAAAGGTGCAAAAGAAATTGCAGCAGCTTGCAAAGAATTAAATGTTGAGCGTTTGATTCATATAAGCTCATTGAATGTAACTGATAAACCAAAAAAAATTTTCTTTGGGAAAACTTATCAATTTCTTCCTACAAAACTTCAAGGGGAAAGGGCAGTATTTGAAGAATTTCCAAATGCCACAATAATCAGGCCTGCTATTATATATGGCCTTTATGATAGATTCTTGCGGTAAGTAAAAATTGTTAATAGAAAAGTTTAAGAAATGTTGAAATACTTATAGTAGGCTTTTTATTTACTTTATATTTAGAGGGAAAATAAGTTTATTTTTTGTGTTTTGTTTTAATTTTGGCAATTTTATCAGGTTAATTTTGAAATCATGTTAAATTACCTTTAGTGATTATAAATCTATTGTACATTATTATTTAGTTTTATGTATAATCCCTTTAAAAACAATAATTATATGCTGAATTAATGGATTATGTACAACTACTGACATTTAATGCCAATAATACTACCTGTGTTGAATTTAAGTTATGTAATGAAATCAAAATAAAAATATTTTTCAGAACACTTAATAACTCATATAGAAGAACTGGAAATTCTTTTCCACTTTGGGCAGCTGGGGAGAAAACTGTCAGACAGCCAGTATTTGTTGGTGACCTTGTGCAAGGAATAATATTAGCAATAAAAAATTTTGAATCCAAAGGCAAAATATATCAAGCAGTAGGGTAAATAACATCTATTCTTATAAGATATAAAAATGTTTAGAGCTAAAAGCTATCATTATTTTTTAAACTTTTTTATTGAATGCCAACTATTAAGCTTTCTTTAAACTTTTCAAACTAAAACTGACCAGTCAAAATCAAATTACAGATTCTTTCAAATGAACAAATTACAACAGTTATGAAAATTTGCTAAAGAATAATAATACTTAAATAAAGCATAAAAAATGCAATTAACTATTAAAATAGTTATTTTGATTTTTTTTTT
>JAOWBB010004735.1:0-33226 GCA_028565995.1 Ricinus marginatus | reverse complement strand
GCATCTAAGCGTTCGTAAGTGAAATTGCAAATTAATTAATCCAACACATAAAAATGAATTTCTGCGCCCTCAATTACGAGAGGTGCACATTGCTTGGCTGAGCAAGGTGCCTTCATTAACTGGGAAAGCGAAGCCATTCGAACGCATCAAAATGACGGCAACTGAAACAGCGGAAAGTGGGAAATGTTTTTTTTTTCCCCTTTTTCCGGCGGATCTTCGTAAAAGCGAGCTTCGCAAGTTTCAATTTTTTTCGCTTTCCGGTTCCCAACGTACCACCCTTCGCGGCGGATCCTCGGATTTGTCCCGGGGCAATTTTGCCGCGGCTCGCGTTCGGGGCCTTCCGCCTGGAAAGCGAGCCGCCGAAGTTGGCATCGCCTCTTGGCGCGGTAAGCACAACGTGCGGGGAACGAGGAGAATGTGAGCACCGATTCGTATTTCAGTATGTTCTTCACGTATTTGGCACATCATCATAACTGTTTCAGCCCGTTGTGGGTGACTGGATTCCTGTCCTGCGCCGATCTGCAATGTCGGTCCGCACGGCCCAGGGCTAACGCAACGCTAATTCGAATAACTCGCGTTTGAGGTGCACAAAGTGTCAGATTGTTACAATTTTACGGTAAGAAACTGTTTTTGATAAAATAATGGGAATAGAGAGCGAAAAAGGATACAACGTCTCGCTCGCGCTTGTACACTAATCGGAAATGGTAAATATGTTGAATATTTGCAAGTTAAATACCGAAAAACTTTTTACCATTGCTCAGTTTATTTTTCTCTACGTCCAACGTGAAGTGACAGATTGGGTTTGCATCGGATGCAATTATCTTCTGCATAATTTCGGCCGTCTGAACCAAATGCTGCCGAAGTTCAATGCAAAAGTACAGAACCGGGAGATCGGTTCTTACATATGATGATCAGACCGGGTGAAATTCATTAAGCTGTGCTTTTGCAAATGGAAAAGCTTACCCAAATTCATAATGCCCACCGTTCACGTTCAGATGATAGTTCGGTGCATGGATTTTCCGGTTGTCGGAGATCAGCGGGTCAGGAATCTTGTGTAATTTCTCCCTTTCCCGTATTTATTCTTGGTTTCATCCCTCGGTGACATCAAAACGGTCAGAATTTTTCACGTTCGAACCGTCCCAACCTCCCCCGTCACCTCCAGTTCACCCGGAAAACGGAGTAGGAATCGGATCCGGTTTTCTTCGCTTTGCCGCGGGAAAGAGTCACACATTGCGGAGGTTCGGGAGACGGTGCTCGCTCACTCGAAGCGGGCGACAGAACGATCGGCCCGCCGCTGCGGACGCCGAATATATGGGTGACATTTGAATTCCATAGCGATCACTGCAGGATGTTAATTGTTATGCACGGTTAGGCATCTCTCGTGCGTGCCACATTTTCGCAAATGGAAAGCAAGAATGGAAAACGGAAGTCGAATTTTTCCCTGCCGCCCCCCGTGCGGCGTGCATCGCACCGCGCACGTTTCCCCTTCGCGTTTTCGCACCCGAACGCGGAACGTTCCTCAATCGGTGCCGCGTTTCGCGAGGGCCTTTTCGCCCTGCGTTTCGCCTGAGGGCCGTCGGGCAATGCGCGAAACAATCTTCGGTCGCGAAAGAAACCAAACTGTGGCGGGGCCCAAAATTCGACGGAAGCCCCCCCGAATCGGGGGATGGAAATGAAGTTTTTTAGCGTGCCATTTTTTTTTTTTTTACACCCTTGCGAACGAAACGTTTCAAAAGCTTGAATTCCGACTCGCACCAGTTTATTTTTGCTTTTCAGCCGATGATGCGAAATGAAAATGATTCGATGGAAACGTCTTTGCGAGGAAGCGGACACGAAAACGCAAAAGTTAAAATATAACCGATGAATCAAAACCTAAATTCCCTCAAACATAACACGTAACGATGATTAAATTTGCGCCAAACGTGATTCCACGTGTTTAATTGAATTTTTTCTCAGGTCCATAACATCGTGAATGATTAATATAAAAAAAAAAAAAAATCACATATAGATTTCTATATATTAACATATATAACGGAATTCGTTCAGATTTTATTATTGCCAAATAATTATTATAGTTCGCTAATGTTCTCAGTACACAGATATCAATTTTCTTCGCAGATAAGCCTTATATAAATAGTTCTGGAAGAAGCACTGTTTATGTTGCCATTTTATATGCTTCCGAATTTGAATCATATATATATATTTATATATATGATTCCAATTTTTTTTCGATATACTTTTCATATTTAAAGATACATTTGAGCTTTTTTTTTTTTTTTTTTTTTATACGCTATATTTTTCATGAGGAATATTTTCGCTGTTTTCGATATTTGATAACCTCGGAAAGATTCGCAGCGTTCATCCAGGGGATCATATTTCAGCATTTTTCATTCCTCCCGCCCCCAATTTTTTGTATCCGGAGAAAAATCCAATAAAGAAGGCAAAAAGCCGGTGCCTTTCGCTATTTCGCCGTGGATTTCCCCCCCCCCCCAAAAAAAAGAAATTTCCCGCCAATTCAGCGTTTCCCGTCGTCCCTTCCGCGGGTTTCGCGTCGCGGTGATGCCGCGGCCGTCGCCGCGGGAAGCGTCGTCGCTCGGCTTGCCGCGATTTCCTCCGGGGGCGACGGGATCCCGCGGGATTTTCGGGACCTCCGTCTCAGGGGGCGGAACCTGCACCGGGGAAAAAAAAAAAAAAAGACCGCTCCCGCGGGGCGGCAGAAACGTTCTCTTTCGTCCGCCTCCCCCGCCAATTCGCGCAGGATCACTCTTTGGAACTAAACCCCTTTTGTAATTTATAAATATTTGCATCTATATTGAAGTGAAAACTTTTGCTGCATATAAAAGAGGCTTAATAATGGATTTTTTTTTTTTTTTCCTTTGTAATTTCTCGGTCGTATTTTTGCGACGGGAAAGGAGCCTTTCAGTCAAATCTCCGTCCGAAAATAAGAAAATTGCTTGAAAAAATTCCACCCCCGAGCACGACAGATTACTTTCCCTGTTCGAAATAATCGAAATTTCACTTGATAACTAAGGGATTCGCGTTTTGCGGCCGGAATTTATTTCGTCCAAGCCCCAAACGCGGATATTAGCAGGTCGTTATTAACCTTAATTGCGTTATTAAGGTTTTTCGTATTAATTTTTCAAACGGTGCGGGTTAATTTTCCGCTAAAAGAAAAAGGAAGCGGATCCTGCTGCCGGACTCTTCGATCATTTTTAACCGGGGGAACGTTTCCATTTACCGAAAGGCCGTTTTTAAAAGGATGACGTCCGCTTAACTTTTTATTAATTATTAAGGCCGGGCAGCTTGTTTAAATTGGATTAATTCGAGCCTCCCTTTCTGGATTTTGCCGCGAAAAAGGTATTGTGTTTTAAAATGCGGCTAATGGCCTCTTGAGGCGAATCTTTCGGGAGGGGCGGGGGGAAATGCCCCACACGGGTTTTCCGAAAAAACCTTAGGGCCGAAGCGGAATCGCCTGCTGCTTTGGAGCCCCAAAGAAAAATCCGGGCACGAACGGTCGGCATCTCGGCCCAATCCGAGAGAGGGCGGCATTTTGCCTGCACCCCCCCACACTCCCCCCCCCCCCGCGATTAAACTCGCGGGACAATTAAGGCTCAATTCCCGGCATCCCCGATCGACGAGCCTTTTTCGCCCTTTCCCATCGAGGATTTACTTCGACTGAAAGAAAATCTGCAAATCCCCAATATTTCAGTAAGGAAAAATAATATTTAAGGTATTAACTGCATCGGATCACCTTTTTTTTTTTTGGGGGTTAATCTTTCTGAAAAATGCCATAAACGACACGCTTGGGTAGAATCACTCCATTGGATCGCAATCATTTTCTCTTTACATACATAAATTATTAAATATCATAAATGTAATGCCACTTTCCTGCTTTAATGTATATGTTCATAACAATATTTTTCAACTCATTTACCGCGTATTATTAACTTCGTGTGAATGTATTACCTCCATAAGAGGAAACAGCCTTTTACAGCAACCTAATCTCACATTCCTAATTATATTTATGTATAGCATTTGTCATACCAGTTCATGTTCATTAGTAAATATTTAATATGCGCTATATTATTTTAATTTGAATTAATTGTTAACACCATAAACGAATGAACGTTGATAGTGATGGCAATGTAAATTGCCGTCTTGAGAAGTTTCTTTTATTAATTGCAAATGTATTTAATCAAGGTGTTAAGAGTTATGAGCCATTTACAATATAAAGATCGAAACTAATGTTAATAGGGTTTCTCGGATTAAAATTATAAGTTTTAGTCCAATGTTTCTTACATAAATAATATTGAACGTAATTCGAGTGTGAAATTTTCATTTGTGGTTGCCGTTCACGATCGTCTATCTAAATAAATTTAATTTTTACTAATTACTTATATTAAGCTGTTACACGGTAAATTAAACGCGTATCAATTTCTTATCTGAAATAATTAATGTAACTAATGCATATTTACTATGCATCTCTGAATGCATTATTAATTTTTTTAATCCCAGATACTGTTGGCATTTTTTGTGAGATTTTTGCAAAGATGGCAAAAGACAAACCAAATCGTACTCATATAGAGCAGTTGTATATAATGCGGTTGTATCCAATACGTACTCGAAACATCGCGGTTTATTATATTACAAGTCTTTACGATCATGACTAACTACTGTGGAGTTGGGTAGCGGATTAGACATGGCAGCAAACAGTTCAGTTTCAGTTCTTCGTCCGATATTATGTGTCAAAGAGTTGCACTCTAGAAATTTCAACAGAAAAATCAGGCTGTACCGTTTAATTTCAGGTAAAATGGCTTATTTTCACGTGTTAACTATTTATTTTGCGATATTAACATCGACACCTTCGAGTTCCGAATCGGGGGAGCTCATTCAGGTCGTCACTCCGGAAAACCAGCGAAGCGATCCCAAACTGGAAATAGCCGTCAAGCACTCGAATTCGACTTTCGACGAGGAGACCGAGGATTCGGAAAATTCGGACGGCGACAGCTACCTCAGGGCTTACAGGGAGCTTCACGGGACGAAGGCGGAAAGACGAAATCCCCACGATTCCTTCGAGGACAACCGACCCTACAGCACGGTCGTCCACTCTTCCTACATCGAAGACGACTTTTATCCGGAACTCAACTACAAGGCGAGTCACTCTCACAGACCGTACAAGCATCATTTGCACTCTTCTCCGCACGTACTGTACGGTCCGCCGTCACCGGTGGCCTTTTATCGCCCCGAATCAGTGTCGTCTCACCACACCGTGATTGGCATCCCTGTATCCTCGCCTTTTCACGCGTTCTCCTCGGTCCTGGCCAAATTCGGATTTCACAAAATAACGAAGCTGCTGCTTAAAATTGTCGTACTCAAAATGATACTGAAATTCGTCGGTATCATAACGCTGTTCCTGGTCGTGCCTTATCTCGTGCCGAAGAACAAGGACAAAAACGACGACGACGAAAGACTGATGGACACCCTGAATCAGATGACGAACATCGTGTGGAACGGGATATCCGATAACGAAGAGCAGGGCGGGGAAGAAGGGGAGGCGGAGTACGAGGAAGGTGACGAGAAGGAGGAGGAAGGCATGGAAATACTGGAGAAGATTGTGAAGGATGAAAAGGAATCTTCCGAGGGACCGGAGTAAGTACATTTTGCTGCTGTTGCACAGGATTCATCTCGTGCGCTGATGTAACGCAACGTGCCTGCAGATAGGTTTCCTTCCCGAATCCGCGATTCAGGTGCCGTTTCGGCCCCCCGCGCCGAGTGCCCGTCGATGCGCCATCGAAGAACCGCCCTCGCCATCCATTTTCTCATTTTCCGACGGCGGCAGGATGGCGGAAACTCGAGGAGCTTCCCTCGGAGCGGCCCCGTAATTTTCCCTCATTTTTTTTTTTTTTTTTACCGGAAACAGCAAGCCACCAAACAATGGCAGCGAGAGCCTCGATCCGGGCTGGAAAAATTAAATTAAACACTTTTTAAATGGGAAGAAATTAAATTTCGACAGCGAGGCAGCTAAATCGATAACTTTAAAAGCTTCCCCAGCGCTTTATCCGATTTTTCGATTTTGAAAAAAAAAAAACCAATAATCTGTTGCGCGCTTTTTACATCAACATCGGCATGCACGTTTCTTAAGCGATCCCCACGCACTCATCAACGTGTCCTGCATCGCTTTCAGCAAGGGAACCGCAGTCAGCGTCGTGCGACTCGGGGTTACGGCGCTCAACCACGTCCTCGGCGTGATGCTGTCCATCCTGAAGGCGAAGAACAACAACATGGACACATTAGACAGCATGATGCTCGGCACACTTTCAAAATATCGTAAGTTTAATATGCAAAATGAGCCTCGGGCACGTTCGCTACGCGTCCGCTTTTGGGGAACGGAGCAACGTGATGCCCCGACTTGGACATTTACTTGAAAATGAGCGGCCGCAAAAGGTTTTCCGCGAGCGGGGTATCGATCGACGAATTCGATAAATCGCTTCGAGTTTATTCAAGATATCGATTAGTATTCCGGAGAAACAAATATTGCATCTACTGCTCTTATTTGTATTCCTCCCAGGCATTTCGGCCTTGTTTCCGGATAACGCAAAGCGGATAATACACCCTTTCGGGCGTTAGCGAAGGTTTGTTAGCCCAACGTTTTCATCTCACGACCTTTTTATTCGCTTTATCTCCGTTGATTGATCTTCTTTCGGGCTGTCAAGTCTTTTGTCGTGCAGAATTGAAGCCTCAGCATTCTTTTTCCCTTCCCTGGGAGGCAAAAGGTGCGGCTCCACTTGGAAGCTATTCGACATACGGGCGAGGGATAAGAAAGAAAGAAGCATTATCCGACCTTCCGCCTTCTTCATTGTAAAATAATTTTATGAATTTTTTTCATATATTTAGTGTCGTCAACTTTATTTGAGGGAAATTTATTGCGCGCTATATCGCGGGTCTTGTATATTAAAAATGTGTTACTTATATGAGGTCGCGCCATTATCCGAACTCTCGCGCGTTGCAGTAATGACGGAAACGGAGGGACCGTGCCATACATTAATAATAATAAAGGAAATACCTTTGATCCGTGTGAAATTCATGGTAAAAAGTCTGAAATTAAGGTACTTTACGGGCTCGATGCATTGACCAAGGCTGAACGACCGTTTGCACCATTTCGCAAGACATGATATATCAATATGTGCCGCTAATATATGAATAGCATCTCTTAGAGAATGTATATTATCAATACAGTATATGTATATCAGAGAACGAATATTAATATATAGTTTTATCTGTTTCAGTGAAACATCTTGTGAAAATGTGGAAAAAATAGGTAGTGGCAACGTTTCGAGCGGAAAAATCTGGATTTTTTTTGAATATTTATTAATTAACAGTAAATTATTTTCCTATATATAAATCACGTAAATAAACGTAAGGTTTACGAAAAGACAGGCTATATAAAATTTATTCCACGTTATTTTTGTTCAGTTGTTTCGACTTTAAACGTAAAATCCGCTGCCCTAAAAGCCGTCGAATTTTCGGAAAAATTTTCCGGGCCAGGATTTTTTCATTATCAGACACTCCGATATTCCTCGGGGGGAGCTTACATGCCTTTGTCTTCGGGGTTAGCTCCAAGCGCCTGAAACATCTCCGACAGCATTTCTACGGTTTTGGTACAATATCCGCCGGAGAGCGAATCAGGGCGGGAGCACAGTTTCTCGGGCTTCATATCCTAGGACCGAACCTGCGTTCCGCCTCGACCACATCCTCGAAAAGGTTCTGCCTCTGCTTCCGCAGGAGATAATGGCCGCATATATGACGCCGGTCGGGAATGAAAAGTTTTTTGTATATTTCCGTTCGGCGGATTCCCGAGCCTCTGGAAAATTCATCTTTGCGAAATCCCCAGAGTTTTGCCGCGTTTGAGGATTTTCGGAGAACATTGAATTCGCGTTCTCCTGTAGCCATTTTCGGGGGATAAAACGAAAACTTTTCCTTCTCCTCTTCATCTCGGTTAATTTTCGATCGAAAACAATGGCTTTTTTCCCCGGCGGGGGCGAGAGCGTCCCTTGCCACAGCGGGAGACGTCGGGGGATCTCCAGAAAGCCGATGATTTATGGGATCGCCTCCGTCTAGAGCGTTCTGCATTCGGCCTGCGCCGGCGGCTCCGTCCGCGTTTGCTCCTGTTGTCGGGGCTGCCGGCCGATTCCACCGGAATGAGAAAGTCAGAACGAATTCCAGAACGAAGGAGATCGAGCTCCGACGCAGCAACAAGCGAGACCGGGATCTGTGCGTTGCTTCCAGAAGTCCTCGCTTGCAAATCTCGGAATAAATTGACGAAGTTTCTTCCGCAACTTTTACCATGGAGTTGTATCCTGCTGTTTTCGCAGTTATAATTGCAGTTCCATATTTCACTTTAATGCTCTTGTCAAAATAATTCTTGAAAGTTAATCCGGACGCGGAGAGAGGAAAGAGTCTCGAGATTTGTCTTAGGAGATTCCGTTTCCGGTCGTTCGACCGGGAAACGTTTCGGCATCGGAAAAGCTTTGGAAAATGATTAATTGCGCCAAAAGACAGAAGTGTTTCGGACCATGGAACCGTTAAATAATGGGACTTTTTCGGGATCCTGAACGGTGGCAGAAGCTCTCATTGTAAATTGCGATCCATAAATCAACGACAGCGGAAGGAGAGAAAGAGCGGAAGGTCGAAAGAAGTCCCGTAAGATTCGGTCCGGGCATTTTTCGCACCTGTTACTCGAAGGCGGGACAACATAAAAATTGCAGGCAAAATTAGAGTTGAAATTGCCGGGTCGCAGCAGCAGCAGCAGCTTTTCGCGGTCCTGCCCGCAGCTTCGGGCTCCTGATGGGATTGGATTAGGGATCGCTACAAAAGCTTCGATCCATCGGGAACGTGTAATTACATCACCGACCATTTTTAGTTGGTCTAATTTAAACGTAATCCTATAACGACAAGAAGCTGCCTCCTCCGAGTAGAATTTTCCAGACAAAGACAATTGTTCCAATTTAATAATGAGCACTTCGGAAGCGTCCTTCTTCGCGGGCGGAAAATCCGAAAGGTTTCAACCGCGGACAAAGGGACAAAGATGGCATTTGGTGCTGGGGGTGGAGCACTGTGGCCACATGCTCCCGCGATGAAATAAAGAACCATTCTCAAAATTACAACAATAAGAGTGTAGAGGAGCGGAAGGGCGAGAGACAATGTTGGCAAAATTGGGCTTGACATTTTTCCCTTTACCTCCGCCATTGTCTTTTTATATTAAGTCATCATATTTTTGATTTATTGCGCAGCTTTCTTCTTCTTTCCACCCATCGTATAATTTAATCATCATTACCCGAGGAATAAACTTAACGCAATAAATCATAAAACGTCGTCAAGGGAAGGGAGGACGAGAGCGACTTGCTGCCGAACTTCGGGCTCCTGCCACGACAGCATTCTCTCGACAACCAAACCGGACCTCGGCGAAACGAGAAGCGCTCCCGCTTCCTTCGTCATCCCACGTTATCCGGGGGGGCAGCTTCATCCCTTACGTGGTCGCGGACGAATCGGGGAGGTTTCTCACCCGCTTCATCTTCGGTGCAGGGCCGGAACGAGAAACCGCACGAGCGTTCTCTGCTCCGTGGATTTTTCGCCTCGTAGACCGCCTCCCCCGAACCCGGGGATGGCGCGTTTCCTGCTAGAAGCCCTCGACCGAGCGGAATCACGACGACCGGAAGACTGGTGCCAGACGGAACTCTTCTCCCCGAGACAACCCACGATATCCAGCGTCTCTGAGGTCTTCGCTCGCACCCGTCTTGGTCGTCCGTCATCGTTTGCCCGCTGCTCCGTGCATTCTTTAACCCGCTCCTTTTGTACGGTCCTCCATCCGCGATTCTCCGTTTCAGATTTTCCTGCAGCTGAAAATTTCTTTCTTCCTAAACTGGTCGCATGTCGGAATTCGAATGCGTTTGATTTTGCTTTTCTACCCCGTCTGAACTTTTAAGTTCCGTCCTTTTCGCACCGGCGAGAGAAACTTGAATTTTCCCCCCCCCCCTCAACCCCGATACGTGCACAATTATTAAATAAGAAAAGTAAAGGAAATGCGAATGAATTCGCGTGCGAAGTTGGTATAATGCTCTGGATAAACTCATTTGAAGATAAAATCATGTTGGATAAATATCCTCAAGCTCCGAAAAACACGAATTGGGGTCGATGATTTAATTTCCAACGGGGCAAAAGCTCGATCCGAAAGAAAGCATCTCAATGGGAATTATCCGTTTTAGCTCATCTAAATAAATCTTTAACTAAGTTTTCCTTCGGTGCTCTTCGGATAACTTTCCTAAATTATCAACCCTTGCTTTGACCCTTTTGGATTTGGGGGCGAAAAAAAAAGGGGAAGAAACCCGCGAGATCCTTCTTCTCCTGTGCTTCAAAAGTGAAAATCCTCCGCGCGAGACGGACGGGGCGAAGTCAAAGTGCCTGCGCGGTACCTCGGGCGAGGGAGGATCCATTCGCGATTTGGGCACCCACCGAAATTCGTGAATCGCGATCGTATTCAAGGGGGTGGAGGATGGTGCCTTAATTTAAACGAGCGGCACCCGACTGGACGTTCGGGTGTTCGGGAAATGGCGCACGGGGCGGAACCGGAAACACCGCTTAACTCCATCCCCACCCCCTCCGGGGGGGGTGAGAACGATGGCTGCAACCACGTTTCCATCTCTTTCTTCCCGTGGAAGAGATACGTCGGATTACGGATGAAGTGACTCGGCAAATAAACATAGAGGTAGATTATTTTCACAAGATAAATAAGTTAGTTTTGCCCCCGTGGAAGTAAGCCGAGGCAATTGCGAGATGTCGTGGATTCATTTTCTTCCCAGTTGTTTTCATGTAATAACTTATGTAAGCACGATCCAAATAAAAAAGCTTTGATTAAAATGCGGATCAGCAGTCGGTACATGTTCGCGGTTCCTTCCGCGATTCCTGTTTATTCTCAATTTGAGTCTTCCCGTGTCGCGTTAGATTTACGGGATTCGCGACTCGTCCCTCACATCTCCCGACGTTTTTATCTTTTTCCCGAGATCTTTCGCTTACCCAGGTTGCGCCGAAGCGAAAAAAAAAAAAAAAAAAATTCCCTCCCGAAATGCCGCCCTCAGCGACTGTTATTTACCAAAAAAATCTCAAAAACGAACAAATTTATGGCATTCACGTGATGCGATACGCGAAAGGTTTGGCAGAGGAAGCATTAATCCTCGTACATCGGACGCGTTTAATGCGGGGCATTCGGGAGCCGGAGAACCAACAGAAAAGGATCCGCCTCCTTCTGGATCTTCCACAAAGGAAGGCTTCCAAAAAGCCCTTTTCTTTTTCCCTCCCGATGGAAATGAATTATGGATGATCCACGAGGAGACCTAAAAAAAAAAAAAAAATCCGTCTTGTCTTTTTTTCCGCCGAAACACTCCAATATCCGTCATTTGCTTCGGCAATTTCTCCAGGCTTGCGCGGTTGGGAAAAGGCAGTTTGAGTCCCAAACGCGGCACTTCGTGTACGATTTCGATTTCGGATCTGGGGGAAAAATTTTCGAGTATAAATATCCGCTAAGTGTGATGTTATTGCGGTTTTAATGTATGCGATCATCCGTCTGGGGTGTCTGGGGTAAAATCCTCACCACTACAAAACCCATTTAGGAGACAATTATTCCCCGGTCTAACTGCCGCAAATAAAATGTGCAGAAATAATCCTCTTGATTCATTTCTTTCTTTCCCCGAGAGCAGAGGAGCGGCAAAGCGGAATGGGTTAAACTGGATTTTACGGAAAAGCTCCCGGATCTTATTCTCTAAATCAATTCAATACCCGGCATCGGGATCCCCGGGAAAGTTATTTCAAAATATCGGCAAGGAGGGATTCAAAAATTGTGGGAAATTTAAATTTTCCCACGCACCCCGCAGACGTCGACATCCCCCCGTGATACGTGAACGGATTATCCGCGTTAGTACTCGCGTAATGTTCTTGCGATTTCCGCTGCAAAAAGGGGAGTGTCCGAGGCCCGCGTCTCCACGCGACGCTTTTCCTCCTGCCGTCCGAACGAGGGCCCCGTCTCCGTGGTCCCGGAAAAATGGAGAAGGAGGCTTGGTGCCACGTACGGGAACGCCGTCCGTCCCTTGTTGGGAGATCGCGGTGAGCTGTCCCTTCTGCAAGAAGGTAATCCGTCTCTTTATGCGATGTTCGGGATGTTGATGGAGGGCCTTAAGTAAACGACTTGGAAGACATCACCGAACGCCCTTACGTTCCTGTCGTATTATCGAGTATTATCCCTCGTAAGTTTGACGCATGCCACTTCAATCAAAACGGACAAAGAATTTTATTCCAACAGATGTTGGTATTAATATAAATTAATGATTATTGTATGATGGATCTCATAACTCAACCAAATAGCTCGCTGTTGTCACCAATTAATAATATTACTATTTATAGCAAAATGATAACCATATTTTTCACAGCGTGTTTCTCGAAAATATTACTGTATTCCTACGTTTACTCGCTAATGTGTGCACAAATATGTATTGTGTTGAACACATTATATTTTTATTCATTTACATTATTTTTTTACTATTTTTATACATACGATGTGTATAAGCATCGATCTTAGCAACTCTTCCATACATTTAAACATTATTAGTGACAACTTCATCATAGGGTAGAGGGAATTTCATTAAATATATATACACATACATGTATATATATATGATTTTTGCTTTCAATTAATAACAATTTTTAAATGAATATTATTAAGTTTTATACTACAAAATAATTAAAAAGCAGAAGTTGAATATTTTTACATATGCTTTTTTTTACAATTCCATGCAGGATTGTAATTAAAAAAGTTTATGTAATTTCCCCTCCTTGCACTGCTTGTACTGTAAATTCATATTTACTTAGTGCAATATTTTCAATATCTCTTTCACGGTTCAACAATTTAAAAAATAAAATATATATTGTGTTACTTTTGCAATAATTCCCAGCAAGTTTGGAGAGTCTCTTACTGCATGTAAGAGTGAACGAAGATGTCGCTTAAAATCGGGATTTTGTAGAAAAACGTTGCCTTATAACCGAGTTTTTCAGTCTTATTCTTTATTCCAGGGTGACTGACGTTTCCAGCGTCGGAATCCCTCTTCGCAAGAGCATACCCTTTAAGGGCGGTTCGTGACGCACCGAGGCCACCTCTCTTTAGATACGGAAAAAGTGAAAAAGATACCTTTTTATTATATTCAGGGTAGCCGAAGAGAAAGGAATCTCAATTTTCTGATGAATATACGGAAAGTGAAACTATGGAGTCCGGCGATAGGAACTGAATGAACAAGTTCTAATGTTTCAGTGTAACAATGGCAAAATTTCATTTCAATTAGAGAAGGCCGCGGGGCCCTCGCGCATGGCCCGCGCCTAGCAGTGCGCGGTGGACCGCGAGAGCTCTCCTGATCTCAGTTCGGCCACAGCATCCCGCGAAAAAAGTCGCGACATGCTCGCGTCTGGCTCTGGTTCCCGACATAATCGACGACTTTTACCGCCGTGTCACCAGACCGCTCGCCTTCCGCTCCAATCGCAAAAGCTTAGGCGTTTTTAACCAGTTCGCTAACGGATTCCATCGCGTTGTGTGACTCTTAACGATGATCCCCGGTGGTGTCTCAGCTCGTTTGGTGCGCGGAATTTAATGAATTCATCTGGAGTGTGAACTCATTTTGTGAAAAGTACCACGGCGGAGAAATAATCGCTGCAAATTACGATCCCGGATATATTTCGCCTGGGTTGGTGCTTCCCAAGTGAGGTGCGTACATTCAGCTCGAAAGCTTAGTCTCAGCTTTTGTTTCGCGCTTTCGAAAATTTTCTCCCGACCTTTTTGACGTGATACCCCGATTCGCCAGAAGAAAGACCAATAAATTAAGGAACATTAATAATTAAGGAACAGGTAAAATTTTGCATAGATACACGGCCGTGCGGGACGTGTTTTGCATCCAGAATCTAAGATCGCTGCCACACTTCCGGATGGGAAAGATAAATAATATATAACGTACATCCAAATTTGTACGTGAAATTAGTATTTCCAACTGCGAATGTTGGATCCTCGGGGCATTAATTTATGGACTCAAGCTAGAAATTATTTGAGCAGTGGAACGCGTGCCGGAGAACACCCCAAAGTTTTGCTAAGTTTAAATAATTGTAAACATTGCGGGCTTACATCAAAATATTTATAGTGACGTCAGAGTGACGTAATTAAAAATTTTAAGATGGAGTAGTTCTATTTGCCGATGACATTAGCTGACAGTTATGTTCATTATATTACGCGGATACATTACATTACTCTTGTCTTTGCTACTTTCCCTCAACTGACTCTTATTGTAAACGAAATGTCGCAAACTGCAAAGTGACATAATTCGGTTCTTTCACGTGAACATCCAATGTCTAAAGTTATTACATTTACGATTTTAATAATTGACCACACAATAATTTAAAGACTTGCGTTTTAATGACTGGACAATTGTTATCTGCACCGGATTGGCCTACAGTCTCGGTCTGTTAACAGGAACTGGGGTTGGCAACTCTTAAAATGTCATTTTGGGGAATGCTCCAGAATTTCGTTCCTGAGAGGGTTTTTTTTTTCGCGGCCCCGCCTTCTGCAGGTTTATAAAAAGCGGTCGGATTGCGCGTTTTGCCGCTCTTTGTTGGAGAGGGCTTCGCACCGGGGTTAAGGAGATAGACATCTCGGGTATGTGACCGTGACGCAGGGTGGAGGAGCAAACTTGCGCAGTGGACGGGCAACCTTCGGCGTATGCTGTCAGGCTCTATCGTTGCTGAATAATGTATAAGGGATTTTCTCGGGATGAGATTCATTAAATACAATGGCGACGAATCTCGGAGGTGCAATCCGCTGTCGCGAAAAGAGGTGGCGGCAGGGATGGGACAGAGAGAAGGGAGAAAAAATAATTTCAACTTTCGCCATTTCAGCAGTTTAGTTACTTCCACGACGTTGAAGCCCTTTTGTGATGCCTTAATACTCCCAGATTTAGAACCACATTACATTAATTCATTTGCTGCTTGGAGCGTTGATTTTCGGTTTGTCAGCCATCGTGAAGTGCTTTTAAACGTACAATGCCTTAATGAAAACTACAATACTCGATTTAACCCTCGCTTAGGCTTTTAGATAGTCTTTGACCATAATTTTTGTATAAGGTAATTTCAACCCTTTAAAACCATGAAAATTTATACAGATCTCACCGCTGAATATACACATTTGCAGATATTAATTTTTATTAATGTTTATTCATATTACTGTAGATCGTTGAAGCTAAGCCGTGTTTTATTTTTTGAATAATACACTTTATTAAACATATTTTATTCATCTCGCTTTTAACTTCGCTTCTTTAAGCCCATCTTTTTCGTTTTATCTTCGCAACTTTTGTTATTCCTTCTTCATTTTCATCTTTGCTACTTTCCAGAGCCATTGTTTGCATTTTACAAAGAGTTTTGCAAAATCAATATCAACTTCCTCAATTCTCAAATTTGTCGCCTTTTAATTATGTAACTTTTAATGAAATTTGCCTTATATCTCATATTTTGCAAGGGATTCATGTTGCATCGCGAACGGGGGAATGTCCAGCGTTTGCACAGGATCGGATTTCGTGATTTTTTTTTTTTTTTTTTTTTTTTTTTTGTAAGGAAAAAATTATCCTCCTCGCACATTCGAGTATTTGGACTAGCTGATCCTTAGTTTTTCCCCCCGTGTTTACTTACGGACGGCACGGGTGCAGCCGAGAATATCGAATGAGATTTGAGAAAAAAGGAGAATTGCCCAACGCCTTCCGGAGAAAGTTTTCTCCTTTCCATCGTTCGGGATGTTTATTGAGGTTGAAGGTGAAAATGAAAAATATTTTCCCACCTTAAACCGGGCAAAAAATGATTTTATAGAAATTCATATTCAGGTAAGAGGAGAAAAGCCCCGTTTCATAGGTAGCTGAATAGGACTCCGCCCTCGGTGCTTTTGCGCCGAGCCCGAAAATTGCTTTTGCGGCATGTTTATAGCTCGTGTCCGCCGGCCGCGTTCCAGATAATTTTTTGGATTGCCCACGCCAAATTTACACCCTTGCTTACCGCCTGGGTGTAAGCAACCACCCGGGCGCTTGCCCCTCCCCCCCCCCGGATTCTACCCTAAAGGCGCTGCCTTAAATCCGCGCCGATCAAAACGTGCGACAGGGGAAGCGAGTGCGACGAGACCGCAGCGGCGAGGGGAAGGCGGACGCGTTTAAGTTCTCCGGCGGCCATTCATAGCGGGATTTTCGGGCGCAGTTTGCGGAGTCCCTCCGTTGAAAGTGAAAAATTTTCCAGCGGCGGAAGAGCCATTCTTTTTTTTTTTTTTTTTTTTGGGGGGGGGGCCGGGGACGAAAGGGAAGCTGCCGCCGGAATCTCCTAAGGTTTTCCGAATTCCATTCCGAGCGCGTTAAGGGGGAGAAATTCGAGGGGGCTTTGACAATTTAACAATTTGGATTGCAAAATCGCATAAAAGTCGACAAAATAATGACTTGGATCATGAATTGAATAAAGGGAATTTTATGAAAGTCGTCGAAGCTGAATTGAATTGGAGCAAAAATAAAAAAAAAAAAAAAACTAATCACAAAAGTTAATCCAACCAAAACATTTGTCTTTAAAACTGGAATGAAAATTGCAAAATGGAGAAAAATTCTGGAATTTTATTTATTTTTTAAAAATAAAAAAAAAAAAAAGAATAATTTATTCGATTTCCATTCATATCTAAAAATGAGGTATTAGAAGTGGAATTTTTTTTTCTCTCCCCCCCGAACCCCCCCCCCATTCCGCGTTTAGATTCTCCAGACCTTTTTATTTATATAGAATGCCGTAATTTATTCCGATTTTTTTTTTTCGCTTTATTAATTTTAATAATATTTCAGCTAAAAAACTATCCTTTTCTCTCTGCCGTCATCCCTTTTCCAGAATTCGAACCCGCCTTTTTGCTGAAATATGTAAAAACTCAATTTTTTTTTTTTTTTCTCTCACCGCAGGGACCTTTTTGTCAGGGAATCGCTCGGGTGTTTGCCCGCCTTCCGGGAGGCGGCCTTTTTCGGAAAAAGAAAGGCGGGAGGGCGTCAGGATCTGCCCGCCGAAAATCGCGATCTTGCTTTCAGCGTCCCATTCGGAGCCGCTCCCCGGCCGAGGCCCGAAGAGCTCGCCGCCAGAATTTTGCCGCGGGAGAAAAAATTTAAATTCGTATCGCTCGAAATTGGATCGGAGATAGCTTTTTTTTTTTTTTTTTTTCTTTTTTCGCCCCCACCGCACCCCCCTCCATCCCTTAACCCGTAGCTTGACGGGTCACTTCACACCGTAATTGGGGAACCTAATGAAAATGCAATCGGCTTTCAAATTAAAAAAAATAAAAAGGAGAAAAGAAGGAAGAAAAAAAAAAGAAAAAAAAGAAAAAACAAATAAATTATTCCCTTTCACATTTAAATATAATCCGCGTTAAATGACGAGCGCCGCTCTCATAAAGTGAAGTGGATGCTCGATTGAAAGAGGATGGAAAAATTGGTTCCGACGGTGCTCGGATTCCTTTGCTGCAGTCGATCAAAAAACGACGCAAAAGGAGAATGCGACGATGACTGTAGCAGCTCCGGCAGCAAAGAAATTTCAAGTGCGAGAGAGAACCCTCGGAAAGGCGGCCCTTTAGACCCTTTACAGCGCTTGGATTTATACGTGGCGGTGCCTGCAGCAATCCCCGAAGCAACTAAATGGATATTAAAAAAGATTCAGAAATTTCGCGCGTCAGGGAAAAAAATGATAATTTTCTTTTTTTTTTTTTGTTTTGTTTTAAATAATAGAACAAGAAGCGGAGGCCGTTCATTAAAGCCGAGTTCATAAATAAACATTCTGGAAAAGTTTTTGAATAATGTAATCGGACTTTTCACCTGCGGTCACATCAGCTTTGAGCTTTCATCCCTTTCTTTCCACCCCCTCGTCTGGATTAAGTCGCGGGAGACTCCATTCATTGTGCGAGGCAAGGAAATTACTTTCCTTTTGAGGAAAAAAAAAAAGAAAGAAAATTATTCTCCCTTTGTACAGAAATAATTACCGAAAATAATTTTGCCTCCGGGTTCTCGTTTTAGGGGTTGAAACGGGATTTTTCCGACGTCTGAACATGCGGAGGGCGGCCTCGGACCGCATACTGTCGACCACGAGATGATGCTCACTCGCCAGGGGAAAATGCTGCCTCATTCGTTCTTCGTTATATTCATCCCCCGTAAGTATCGCATCGCAACCGAAATTTTTTGCCCTCGGCCCGAACGAATCAGAATCGAAAAAGCTTCAAAAATCGTTCGGGCTGCGCCTCGGGGAAAAGGTTGGCTCGTTCACGGCGATTCCGGATTGAAAGAACGTTGCAACGGGAGATAATTTCGTGGGGGGGCGGGGGGGGGGTGTTGTGGCAAATTCAGTCGAAAACCGTGCTGCAGCGATGAAGCGGTGCAAAGGAGGAGATGCCGCGGACTGGTGCTTTCGCCGTGCTGGGACCGGTCCTCTGGGAGGATCTTTCCCGTGTATGTGAAACTGAATGCGAGATACGAAATTTAATTAAAATCCCCTTCTCAGTCGAAAGGTTGAATTCGACCCCAAAGGCACGGAGTTTTAGATTCTCTGCTGTACACTGCAGCCTTTCCCGCGGCAAAAGGCAGCCCGCCGGTGTTCCTTTTGTCGTTTGCTTTTACAGCGCTGCTTTTTATTCCGAATCGTCCGCCTCGGCTTTTGCATCAAAATCGATTCCCGAAATCAATCCATCTTTCACGTTTCGCTGTAAACCGTGAATTTTTGCATGTCGTTTACGAGCGTGCCGATTTCCCGCGGCCTGATTCCAAAATTTGCCTCCGGAAATGCGCTGGAAAGTTACTTTCCGAGGTTCCAGGCATTTTCATCCGCGGTTTGATTTATTTAAAGTTCAGACGAGGCCCCAATTCCGACTTGCGAGACTCATCGTCAAGGGAAAATTCGGGAGCCTCCTATCAAAGGCAATCGGATTATAATTAAAACGTGATTAACTTAGGTTCCCGTGATAGTTTGGGGAGGCTAGGGCAGGCTTCCACCAAATGCCGAACTTTCCCGAGGGATTATTCCGGATTCCACAGCTGCAGCGTTTGCGGCAAAAGAAGATTGACGCGAGAAAGTCCTAAATTCGCGGATGATCTCCATATTTACGATGCTGCAAGTACCGGCAGATAATCGTGCTTACGCTCGACGGGTCTTCACAACCGATAAGCAATCGATTTCCCATAAGTGTTCAAAGCGTTTAGCGATCGGGTGACAAACCTAATGCCGCTCCTAATGTTTAGCTGAATGACTGCGGGGCAAAAGGAAAAGGGGAAATTTTCCGCTTAGCACGAGCTTAAATTCCATTTGGTTCGTCTTGGAGAATTATAAAAAGGCAAAATCCTCATTGCGGGAATCTCGGTCTCGTAAAAGCATATTCATACCTGTCAATCTCGTACCTTTTGGTCTCCGGTCTCTTCCCCGTCGACCCGGGAGCGGCTCACCCGGGGAAAAGCGGCATTGCGAAAAAGAAAATTTTCCCGCGGAGATAGCGGAGTCCAATTAATGCCCAATATCAACACCCACATTACCTGTACATCCATATATTGCTCCCGCGCATCGCCGAAAAATCAAAATCACTTTTTTGATTTTCATTTAAAATATCACATTAAAAATACAAAACGAGGACCACAAATGGGGTCCATAGAAAAAGATAATGCATTTTCATGCACTATAAACACAAATAAAATAACATTATCTGTGTACATTAATGAAATTATACGGAACCAACAGTGAGTTTTAAATTTAATTCCATAAATGGTTTCACCGAACAAGATTTTAACTCATAAAACGTCAAATGGATAAGACGCAGAACTGTATAACAGTTTCATCGTCTAAAAGCAGTTATAAAATACGCTAAAAGGCGGCAGTAAAAGCCAAATATATGATTTCCGAATGACAACCGTGAATTTGATTGTTGTGTATCATCAGCATATTTTCTTTTTCTTTTCCTAAGGGGTAACACTAATCTTTTATTGCGCCGCAATTAATGCGATTGTCGGGAGCGTGCAAGTTCCGAGGTCTCGGGCCAAAAGAAAATTTTCAAAAGGTAAAATTACTATGCTAACCGATTGGGTTAAGATCGTCGGGAGAGCATTCAAAGCCCGGAGTGGAAAATCAAAAGCTCTTCCTTCGGGGAGTTTGGGATCCGACTAAACTTCTTCTGAGGACTGATGAAACTCTCTTTGGGAAATAATCTGGCCTTAATCATCTTAACAATTGAAATGTAGGCCTCTCTCCTCATTGTCTTAATTGGAGGAAATTGTTGCTGATGAAGGCTGTCACATGTGCACTTCTTGTCCTCCATTGACTCATAAAGCATTGCCAGCCGTCTTTCAATTAATAAAAATGCCTCCGTTCCAATATCATAGCCGGGGATGCACAATGATTCCGGGGCAAATGCACTCTGGCGTGTGAGACAGTGAAGCGATCCTCCCTTTGAGACCGGATGAAAATGAATAAATAACGAAGAAGAAGCTTCGGTGAATGTCAGAATGTCGACTTTGAAAACCGCAAAAGCTTCTGCTGCGCCAAAATAATAAAAGCGGGAAACATTCGAAAAGAATCGTTCGCCGGCAATCCGTTTGAATGAATGTCGGAGCGAACGACAGCCTGCGGTGCAATCTACTGTTTCAGGAATACAGGGTAGATATATTAGCTAAAGTAGCTTTTCCGGAATGAATTTGTGTCCTGATCTCTGCATCGAACAGTGCTATTATTTAACGGGAAACACTCTCAAACCGATACGGTCTGCTTTTCAGATTCGAAGCGGCCCTTGCATTTTACGAGAAAAGAATATTTGATTTAATTTTTAATGGGATAAATTGCGAGCCCAGCTCTGCCGCGGAAGCACAATACTTCAAAAATAATAAATTGTAATACTAAGGGTAATAAAAGTCACATAACAGTTTTCCCCGTAAGTAAATGGATCTGCAGGATTTACCGTCGAATCTGTTTCTTTGTTCTTATTCAATGGGAAATCGAACTGGAGATGGGAGAGGAAAACTTGTCTTGGAATTCGAATGGGAAACCTCCACTTTCAATCTGCGGGTGAAAATTGCGAAAATCCTGCATCCATCCCATTTATGTGTCGCTCAACAGCGACACAGGGGATGGCAGTGCCGTGAACCGCCGCTGCAGGAAGCATTTCAAAATCATTCCATATTTGTCGTTTTGTGAACAGTCAAAGAGACACCCCCACTGTCTGCTTCTTGTCTCGAATCGAATTATTCTTCGAGTATTTTTCGAAGTGATTCGGATGTGAAGGCGAAACAAGTTAACTTCCGGCAAAGGAATGCATTGCGGGATCTCGAAGTTATGCTTATTCCTGCCGCTCAAAGGATCTTGTTCGTGCATTTATTTTGCTCCGCATATCAACTCGCACACTAGTTAGTACGTCGAAGGATTGCGGAGTTTTGGGAAGGAACCGCAGCCACTCCGTTGAAAACCCGCAAAACTTCTTTTTAAGCATTTTCAAGCGAAACTTCGCAGCGTAGAGAGTTGCGGCAAAGTCAGAGAACTTCATTTGTCTCGGAACTTGGCGGAAAGTTTCCCTTCCGTGTAAAATGTTTTAAGATGCGGATGGTTAACCTTGCCCCGCTTGGTTTCAGTGACCTGCTGCCTAAGTCTGCTGGAGGTGCACATACCTGACCTCGTGGACGTGAGGGAAGAGGCAGTTTTCAGCTGTCTTTACGATTTGGGCGGCGACGAACTTTACTCGCTCAAATGGTACAAGGAAGAGCTGGAGTTCTACAGGTACATGCCAGATAACGCGCCTCGAATCCAAACCTTTCCCGTTGACGGAATAAACGTGGTGGTAAGTTTGCGTACTTATATCCGACAGATAATGCGGAATCCTCGCATCTTCGATAAAGAGCCGACGGCATTGAAAATCAATTAATAAGGCTAAATTAGGCGAAAAGCCGGGGATTGCCGCTGTCAGATTGTAAATCCCGATCCGAATGCTCTCCTGTCGGGGCGTGAGCCGCGAATCCGTTGCTTAGCAGATGCCTCTGCACATACCGACTGCCAACGGATTAATCCATTGCTTCCAACAGTGTTTCGGAGGCAAATTTTGGGGGGGGGGGAGGGGCGTTTAATCCTCGCAGGCGTCGGTCGAGTACAACCCTAAGAAAAGGTCGAACTGGAGGAAATCTTCAAAGCGATCTAACACAAGTTTCGGCGCTGCCAATCCTTACCGCGCCCCGGAATTTTCCGTCAGAAAATCGCCATTTTTTTCGGTAAATTACGCGGAACAACATTTCTCTGCTGCGGCCAGTGAGATCATCGGAATCAAAGGGAATTGAAATCAGGTTCGGAATATAAATTTTTCATACGAATTCAACGGAGGGTAAAATATATTTTCACTTTTTTTTTTGTCGCAAATACTACGCAAAAGAATTCCGAAAGATTTTCGAGAGCAGGGTTCGTCAAAAAATACCGCTTCGCAAATTGACGGATTGTGACAGTGCCCGTCAGCAAATTACTTCTACCGAAAACCTTTGTTTTTCATCCTCATCGACAGGCCTCCGGAAAATGGAAAAAAAAAAAAAAAAAAGGTTCTGTTTCGCCCCGGTTATCGAAACTTGAGAATTTTATGCCTGCCAATCGTCTCGCAGCCCGGACGGTCCAGCGCCTTTTGGTCGTCCGGAGTCCCGCAGACACCCCTCTTCTCACGCGCCCCTATTTTTCAACCCTCGCTTGCCCCGGAGAAATCTTTTCCAGCGCGACAAGTTTACAAACCCTTTCGCAGAGTGAAATGGATCGTCTAAAAATCTCCATGTCTTTTTCCATTTCTTTTGAAAGAGAAGGCAAATCGCGAAGCGTGAACATCCAATTTTATAAAGGAATCCAAAAAATGGAAAATGATTTGATTCTTATAAATTTCGCAGTCGGAAACGAAAGGAGAGGAAAATCGTCTGGTGATACGGGTAATGGACTCATTTCACAGTTCGCCTCATCTCCGCAATTTTCCTTCATCCACCCAGAAGAATTTCCAAATGGATTACAACAATTTTGATAATTGGCCACTGCAAAGAGGGATGGAGGCGGAAAAAGCGCGATCCTCCCTCGCTTTTTTGCCATCGACCCTCCCCTCTGGAACAGAGGCAGGACGTCTTTTGGAGTTTCCTCCCGATAATTCGCGTCTCGCATACCCCGGCAGGACCGCCGCCGGTCCCCGGCCCGGAGACGCGTTCGTCGGAAGGATCTTCACGGAGAGGAGGTAGCGTCGGAGGAAAAAAAAGAAATATCCCAAAAATGATTTGTTTTAATCCAGGAACCTTGCCAGAATACTTAGATTAATGTTATTCCGTTATTCAAATTTTATTATTTCATTCGCTCCATCCCACTCTCGCTTCGAGACTCCCTTTCTGCTGCGGTTTTCGCGGCGGTTTTCTTTCAAGGAAAAGTTATATCCGATTTCCCGCTCTCGTTACTCCACATACGTCGGATTTTATGCTCCCGAAGTGATAGATTTGAAAGGTTTCCTGCCGCTTCAATACCTCCGAGGAATCTCTCTGGCAGGGCGGAGAAATTTTCAGTTTTAAACTTTAATTGATCGTATCCGGAACTTAGTTTTCGCTTAAAATGTTGCTTTAGAGATATTTCGGTGGAAACTTTTCGATTCGGGCACACCATGTGCGCACAGTGCCGTCGCAATTGGGTTCCCGGTTCCGAGTTGCAATTATTCCGCAACAAGCCTTAATTGTTTATTTCTGCAAGGATTAATCGTATTAAATGACCCCGGAAAGCTCTACTTAAGCGCATATACTCATTGACAACCCGTTTAAAGCAAAAAGCGTGAGCACGTCGCAAATATTAGCTTGCAGAAGCGACGAGCAGAGGATGGCAGCTTGCAGGAGGGCAAAAGCCGTAAACTTTTAAAGCTTTTTTTTTTCTTTTTTTTTTTTCTTCTTTTCTACATTTTCAGGAAACCAGAAGCAACGTGACTGTCATAACGCTAAGTCCGTTGGAATACAAGTCGAGTGGAATTTACAGATGTGAAGTCTCGTCCGAAAGACCGCACTTCAAGACTGTTTACAAGAGTGCAAACATGACCGTAGTAGGTGAGTACCAGGAGACTGAAATCCATGGAAGTGAGCAAAAGATGTCGGCGCTCCACACGACACCGAATCTTTTCCGTTCTTCCTTTCCAGCTTTCCCCAAAGACGAACCCCGGATAGATGGAATCAAAGGGGACTATCTGCTGGGGGAGTATGTCGAAGGCAACTGCACGTCTTCTCCGTCCTTTCCGTTGGCCGACGTACAGTGGTTAATTAACGACAAGAAGGTGAGTGCCTCTAATTCCTGTGCGACTGCGAACTCGGTATAAGTGGATTTTGCCGTGGAAAGGAAACGCGTAAACTAAAATAAATTAACGTATAATGTGAGAACAATGTCCCTGCCCGCGATTAAGCTAACAGTTTAATATGTATTACTTGCTGTTAATCTCGTTAATCCGGAGAACGTCTAATCCGGGTGGATCGAAGGAAATGACGTTTAAAGTACATGCCATCTAGAATACGACTACATAAAGAGTTTTCCCGATCATTTACGTGCGACGGCATTATCCTTTCCGGCTCCGTGATGGGCCCTTAATCGCCACGATGAGATTATCTGCTTAGAGGGGATTATTCGGTACTTCAGTCAATCCATGTTTTACGCATATCATGGAGAGTTGATCTTTCCCGTCGGAGTTTCCTTCCTCGTCTGCATCCCAGGCAATAATCCAAATAATTTTGTGCGTGAAGCTTGTACGGGATCGAAATAAGAAAAAGTTAAAAGTTTGAGAGTTAAATCTCTTCGGAGCAGTTCGGTCAGTTGATTCCGGCCGATTATAAGTGGGTTTAAGTGTCACACTGCGGTTCCGAATGCCCGGAGGAGTAGGGACTAAGGGAAATTTTTTCCAAAGCCGCAGACGAACAGGAAAGAGGAAGGTTCAGAATCCTCCTCAAAACCTTTCGCGTTATCGCTATGAAAACTTGTAATCTATTCGTTTTAACAGCGGCTTATAAGTTTTTGCCCCTGTACTTAAGTAAGCATTATTTTTCTCTCTGTTCGCTCACCGTAGGAAGTGAAACTTTATGAGAAAATCTCAGTTTCTTGGTTTGCGTATGCAATTACGCTAAATTACTATCGGGCAAAATCTACCGAAATCCCGAAAATTGCTGTTAACTACGAAGAGCATTATAGAGGGCTTGGATCCGAGCCGGTGCTAAAACGTCGCTTGCAAGTCATATCAAAAATGTTTCCTTTTTATATCGGTAATAATACCTAATGCTAATTTCTAAAAATTTAAATAACGGAACGTCGTTCGGATTTATTGCATGTAGTCATGAAAATGCAGATCAGATGGGGGTTATGTCTAATTGTGCCGCGACACATATTAAAATTAACGTGTAAGGTGCACTTTACGTAACGAGCCGAGCTAAGGTCTTAATTGTGGAATTATCAAATGAATGAACATGAATAAAGGCGATGAGGCAACGGTTAAACTCCACTACGAATTTTATTAAGAACGTGCGATAAGCGGGTCTGACATTAAATTGCAAAAAGAATTTCGTCCAAAACTGAAAAAACCAATGGCAGCTTTAAGGTGAGATTTTCCGAAAATTTGAACTAATATGATTCAATTTGCGAAGCTAAATCTGCATTTGAGATGCTGTAAAGATGCACGTGGAGGCAAAAGCCCCCTGAATTTTAACATTAGAAACTGTGGAATAGTTCTGCATTAATTTGGGAACAACACGCAACGCTTTAAAATGGCTCTCCGGATGAAAGAGCAAATTCGGGGCGAATTCAAGGATTATTTCTTTTATTTTCGAATCTGAAATGAAAAACGAACAAGCCGAACGCCGACCACTACGGAAAATGCGAAGCCATCGACCAAATGGAAAAACGAGACTGAAAACGGGGTTATTAAAACTTTTAAAAAGTTTCCAAAGTCTTCTCCTGCTGCAATCTCCGGGGACTTGTACAGATTTTAGTAGATTTGCTAGTTACATGGCAAACTTCGACGCTCCCGGGAAAGAACAACAATGAATTTTAATCATAATTGTATACAAGGAAAAAAATTGTTCGAGATACCTTGGGGAGTGCTTCGAATTACCTTCGGATTAATGTCGAAATCATTTCTCCTTGGTATTAACTGTGAAACCAATGAAAATTGGTTTTGCTAATCCCCAGATGGATTTGGATTGAGTTAATGCATAATACATAAAACTAAAAATACGACTCTATCGCGATTTATTCTGTACAGATATTAGATTTGAAAATGTTCGAAGAAGCATTGACGACAATATTTTACGCTTCGTTTTCCTTTATTTGGCATCCCAAAAAATTAAAGGGACCAAACGCTGAACATTATTCTTTGGGAATGGACTGCAACCATTAAGACGGTGTGCGGGGATAAAAAGGAATCTTCCCGTGATTTATGGTTCGCATCCTCTACTTTAATTGTGTGCCGCTGTCTGGGACGGTTGTTTTGCTCCGGGATAAATCTGCTGCTGCCTTCAGTATGGGCCGCCAGTGATTGACGACTGATTTTCGATTTCAAACCGAATGTCGTTTCTCTCGCTTTTTACGACAAAGTAAAACAATATTTTTATTCCTTTATTTCGGTGACGTATGAGAATTTCAATCACGATCCAAGGGAAGGGTCCGACCAAAAAAATTTCCTCCTCCGTAAAAGCTCGCTATTAAATTATCCTATCCTCGGGGATAAGAAGATAAAACCCGACGCGCGGAAGCAAAATTCGAAATGAAAAATTTGTCAGACAGGGAAACGACGACATATTTTTGCCTCTGGGCCCAGTTCAATCGACTGTCACCACATCAAATGCCCCGTGCGCCTCCGAAAAGGCTTCGAATCCTTTCAAGCTCCGTTCTGCAAAACCCACAAAATGCAAACTTTTTTTACACTTTTATTATTGATTGCCCATCGGAATCCACATGTGAATATTCTTCCACTTTTGATCCCTTCCGCATTCCGCTGCTCGGATGTGACGTGTCTCAGACAAGATATTTCCGCTTCCAGGCAAAGGATTGGTTCGTCGAGCCGTACAAACCCGTTCAATCGAGAGATCTTAACCTGGAGCACCAAACGCTTGGGCTGAGATTTCAAATAGACGAGGGTCATTACCAGGAGAGAAACCACGTCCTGGTGCTGACGTGTCAGGAGACTGTGGCGGGACGAACGAAGAGTCGAAACGCGACCATTCATCTGTCACGGCTCATGACCAACCAGAAATTTGCTCAGGAACAGCTGAACGGCAGAGGTGAGTTCTTCGGTTTGGTTTTTTTTTTTCAGCCTTCTTAGGAAACGTTAAGGAACTCCGAAACGAAAGCAGGATCAGAGGCGAGAACCGATCGAAGTGACGGTTCGCTCGGATCGTAATTTCCTGCTGGACAGCCGCGAGAGGGATCCCGACGAGAAAAAAGAAAAGAAGCGCAGGATTTTCACTGAACCTTTTTTTTTTTTTGCTCCGAGTCGAAACGTAAGAAACCAACACCCGGGGCGGTTTTGCCAGCAGAGCAATGCGACTCGGAATGCCGCAGAAAAGTACGAAAATCCGGGGCCTCCGGTAAAACGCTTGCTCGGCTCTTCTCGCTCAGCAGCAATTTTTAGGAACGTGACGGTCCCGCCTGTTATGGAAGCCGATCCTGTGTTTTGGGATATTCCAAAATAATTCTGCTAGATCTGCACTTTCTATCCGTCCCCGGATTAGAAATCCGCGTTATGCCACCCCTAAAAAGCAGGAAAAGAGTTGGACGCTTTTGGAAAATGCTCAGCGAATCCTGAACTTTTGTGACAGCAACGGTTTCGAGTTATTAATCCTCATTTTGGTAAATCAAAACGTCAACCTCATTGTTCGGACAGTCAAGACGGCTTCATAACTGGAAACAGGTACGAGTAACACAATGTTTAACCGGAGGAGCTGTTACTCGGGCCAACAAAGAAATATTCACTCCCAGGTTTTTGAATGGAAATGAAGAAAGAAACAAACGCTGAAGTTTGCCGCAAAAGGAAAAACAAAAGGTTGCATGTATTTATTCAAAATAATATATTTCGTATAGTTTCCGTGAAAATTTCCTCGTTTTATTTTCTTCCTTAACTGAAAGACTTATAAAAAGGGCTGAATTAAATTTTCTCACCATTTTCATCACATAAGAATTTTATTCGAGAATTACCACCGGAAAACAAATTGTTCTTCATTTAATATATGCTTTCTGCATTTAATTTCTTTTTTTTTTTTTTTTTTTTACGCCATCATATATGTTATATTCGTTAACTTCTGCGTTGTACTTAAATGTTTTTCCCTTTACCAGAGTCGGGGGTTTTATTTAGAATCCGCCAATGGGCGAAACGCAAAAGTTTCGCGTACCTTAAAAAATCTCTGACGGGCCTGATAACTTTTAAATGGACTAATTTCCCGCGAAACACCGTCGGAGGATCGGCTCGTCTAAGATAATAATGAATTTTTTCATGGTTTTCCACCACTTCCGTTGTAAGGAGGGAGACCCGCCCTCAAACCCAGTAGGGGCGCAAATTTTTTTTTTTTTTAGAATCGCCGGTTTGGAATACGAGCTCACCATGCCCGCGGTACTCGTTGGCTTATTGCTGTTGGGACCTTTTTCGGCGGGCTTTTCCACAGCATGAAACACGGCCAAGAATTATGCAGCTTAAAGTAGCACTAATCGCTTTTGAATTGCCCCGGCTATGATTAATGTCGCGTTCGTGCAGAGCGGGAACGAACCTTTTTGAAGTGCAAGGATTCCGAAAAGGAGTCTGCGATTGTTTCAGTTTAAAGAAATGAATTTTATTTAGGTTGCCGAGGATACGGGAGATCCGAGAGGATCTTGCCGGTTGAAAGGCTCATTCAAATCCCTAAATGCCTTTATTATTTTTCCTTAAATGGGTTAAAATGCAGGCAATAGCGGATGATGTGGGTCGTTCACGGCGAAAGTCGCGTCAAAAGCTTCGACTCGGCCCAAATAAATACTCCGTAAACGAGTCTTTCCCGGCATCCCGGTTTTAATGGAAGGGAATTTGAATTGCCCATAATTTTTTAGTGTAATTTCTCCCGGGGCAGGCCCGGGCTTACCTTCGCTCCTTTGGGAGGCGGCTCCCGACCTGTTCCGGGCTCCCGCACTGCTTCCTGATTGAGCGATGAAAGAATCCGGGGACCGGGAGAGGCGACGACGACAGAGGGAGGTTCCCCTGTCGCACGCGGACACGCACTTCCGTGTCCAACCGTAGCCGAAATCAATGCGCTGGAAGATTGGCTGAAAAGCGTAATAATGGAGATTTCAGATATAACGTTATCCATCATCACTCGAATAGATATTCCCCGTCAAACCGTCTATTGTGCGATTTTAATGAACCTTTAAGGGTGTCCTCCTTCATCTGTTGGGTCGATCGCGAATCCGTTCCCACTTCCATTGTCTAAATAACCGTCCGAAATCGAATTTTAGTTTCCCCTTAAAGGAATTGGCTTTGAAGAAACGTCTCCGTCAACTTCCGAAATTAGATTTCGAGCATTTCCCGGCGAGGGGGAGGATCGGGGGATAATAAAAAAAGGTTGGCAAGACGGCAAAGCGTAAGTGTCTCGACGGAAAAGTCACATTCTCGGTGTGCGCCAGGTCGAAACGCCGGCGAAAACTCACTTTTACAAGGTTTTCCTCACTTGAATTTCCACGTTTACACACCCCCGTGGAACTTAGCCGCGGCGGAAAACTTTGCCCCAACTTCAGAGGATCCCAATAAATTTGAAACTTTTCTTTTTCTTCCAGATGCGACACCAGTTGTAAAAAAAATCATTGGATTATGCATTATTACATTGTTAATATTATTATAAAATAATTTATAATCACAAAGTGTGTCACTCCAGTTTCTGTTGCGGATGGGCGCATTTTATCCCAGCAAACTATTGAGCGGATATAAGTAGACGCCTCGAGGATGCTTCAGCTCCGCCGAAGAAGGCATCGAAAGGCTTTTGAGACCCCGCCGGTCGTAAAATGTGGTTCCACACCTTATGCAGTGAATGTACAAAATTTTATTTTAATGTATTGTTGAAGTTTTAAATTTAAACGTTTGTGTCGATATCTCATGCACAATTATACCGAAACTTATAACCCAAGTTTTATTTTTTTTATTTTTCACTTTTTTTTTTTAAACTGAACTTCCGTCACTCCTTTCAAATGATTCCCAGTTGCAGTAGAGGCATCCAGTCGATGCAGACTTCGGTCATTTCTAACTGCGCATAGGAGCTTTCAAAATTCTTACACCGGTGCAAAAGCTGCTTACGTGATCTTATGGAATTTAAGGAAGGCGAAAAATCATAGGCAAAAAGGCAAGTGAAAAAACTCCCCATCGGTCGCGTCCAGTTCCAGATGACTGTTCAAGAGGAAAGATGAATGGCCGTGGGTGGAAGTTTGACGCCGTTTCGGTCAAATTTATGCCGTCGAGAAGTTCGATCGTTCATTAAGCATGGCGCTCTCTATAAATCGAGCGAAAGAATCCGACAAAAGGTTGAATTTATAACGGAAGGATCGCCTTCGAGGAGAAAATTAGGGGGGAAAAAACCGACGAAAATATTTTATCCGTTTGGTTTCAATTTTTTTCCTCGAAATTTTTCGTTTTTTTTCCCCTGTCCCAACAATCCGCGCGAGGAGTAAATAAAGGAAAAGGAAGAATATATATATGTATAAAAAAAACGGTCTTATTTTTAAAAAAGTGCATTAACAAACCTGCAAAATGCGAAACTTCATAATATGGCGTCGGCGTTTCCCAGAACAACGTGGCTCCAGATAATGCGCGTTCAGTTATTGGGGAAGAATTCTGATTGGTCTGCTAGGGTTTTCAAGGACAATGATACAAGGAATAAGAAAATTTCAACTCATCTCATGTTTCATTTCGACTCATTTAGGATTTTCTTTTAATATAAATGCTTAATGGAAAAAAATTAAAAAAGAAATTATAGTTTACTTTGGAGGATACTAATTTTCGTCCAGAGTAATTGGATATCGGTACGGAAATGGGTAAACTTGAGCGATAAAATGGCAAGCAATACTTCATAAAAATTAGATTTCAGTTCTTTTTTTTTTATTTTCTCGGTATTATCAATATAAAAAAAAACCATAAAAAGCGAAAATAAAAACGTGAATAAAATTGGGTAACGTGTTCTTCTGGTTGTAGTGATCAATGAAAATCTGAAAGAGCCAGTTTACAAAACGAATAAAGTTTCACGAATCGTTATACGAGACATGGACGAAAAATTTAAGCTAAAAGCGAGGATTCAACGTTTTATTCATACGACAGCTCACTAATCTTATTTCAGTTGCCCCGGCCATAAAGTCAGAAACTTTTCAGTTTGAATTCTTTTGAATGCGTTTAACCGCTATTTACGCGAACGCCCGGTACAAGTCAAATTTTACGGCCGTTTTGTTATTCTAAGGGCGCGGGATGCGGTAACTTCAGAAAAAGGTTTGAAGTTTGGGATCGCCCGGATAAAGGACAATGTCAACATTTACCGATTCCCGTCCGGATAAGGTTGGAATCAGTGAACGCAATTAAACCGTTCATCAAAAAGGCTCCCAAATTCTCGTCCTTTAATAAAGGATCGGTGCTTGAGAAACGGAAATATCTCGGAACACATTTATGGATGACTGGGAGGGTAATTGAAAGGTTGCCGACGGCCTTCGGTTTGCTGAACGGCTCGCAGGTACGAACGTAATTTCCCGGCCCCCAACTCTCGAACTATTTCGCACAATGGAGGAAGTGGCGCGCTTCGAGACGTCGATCGGATTTCCGCACGGGTCCCGCAGGAGGGGCGTTCGACGGACGAAAACAACTTTCGGACAGATTTGGGTTAATTAGTTCACAATTATCAAATTGAAGAATTAAAAGCCGTGATTTTTCAATGCCCTACTCCGAATTTTACGCTCCGCGCACTTCCACGGTACCGTGGGCGTTCGCAAGGTGCATGAGAACGATGTTTATGTGTAATAATGCGACATATAATGAACGTCGCGGGTAATATCCGTTTACGCGACTAACGTGACTGTACAAATTTGCAAACCGGCGAAATTTTATTACATAACATTATTAACGTTTCAGAGAGACGCCGAACCTTTGGCGCAGAGCGTTCGCGGCATTTCAATCATCTGATTTTCAAATAAGGTTCACCCGGACGGAAAAGCTCAAAATTATGATTTTTCAGGTCTCCGAAACGTCAAAAAAGCTACCGAATCGATCGGAATTTTTAGCGGAGTTTCGAAAAGAGCGAAATGCGGTAAATGGGTTGGAAAAGGGCGTAAAGATTTCCCAAATGGGATCCGGGGGTGTTGAATTCCGAAAATTTCGACTTCTGAAACGGATTCCGGGATTGAAAAAGGCGCCCCGGAATGAAATTTCACCTAAATCCCTTTCGCTTGCCGGGAAAGAGGAAAGCGGGAAATGTTTCACCATCATTTTTACGCCTTTATTAAATGATTTAATTCTTTGTCGGGGGAGTGCAACGCTCGCCGTCGAACATGTGTGCGAGGTTTACGCTTGCAAACTCTGCATGGAATTTTCCCAGACTGGAAAAGCGACGGTTCGTCCCTTTTGAACACTTCGAATTTCGCGATCCTGCCCTTCAGTATTAAAGGCGAGAGTAATTAAAGAGCCTCCGGGGTGAAGCTGTCGTGCTGACGGTTAAATTACAAGCATTCCGACAGCCATTTTCCAACTCATTAATAACGTTATAAATAAGCGTTTAAATATATTCATAATTTTTTTTTTTTTACGTCGCTTAATTCGAACTCTCGTAAGAAATGGGAATCACCGTGACCGGTTTTCTGCAGGGGAACAATGAGGATGTGCAAAAAATTATGGGAGGTGCTGCGCCCAAAACATTTCGTGGGTAAATTGCCGAAATTTTGGTTAAAAGTTGGGAAACTCGAAGATGAATTTTCTTTCGTGCGCCTCGAGATGCAATTAGATCGAATGGGTGGAAGTCAAGAATTAGGAAAAAGAGGACTGAACCGGAGCGTTCATTTGAGAAGTTGGCAAGTCGTGAACTTGACGGGACGCGCAAAGACGGATACTTTTGTTCTGCCAGCAGCAGCC
>JAOWBB010004724.1:8547-33269 GCA_028565995.1 Ricinus marginatus | reverse complement strand
TCTTCTCTTGTCCATTTCCGACTTTTCAAACTTCTCCTGATAGCTGCGGCGTTTGAATTCCTTCGCCAAAGCCTTCGAACTGATTTTTTTCTCGTTTTCGATTATTTCATACTTTGACTTCTTGCTCTTCTCGTATGGCACTATTTTCTCGAGGGACTCCTCCCGCCCCGGCAGTTGGCTTCTCCTCACCGGACTCTTATACCGCTGCAAAGAAATGGGCATGTCGTTTTCGTCGTCGTAAGGCATTCTCATATCGTCCCCGTCGTCATACCTGAAATATGAGCGGTGTTTAATAATCGAAAATAAGCTCGACCGTCTCGTTCGATGTTTCGTTCCCGGTCCTCTACCTGTCGTATTTGCCACGCGGAGATTCCCTTCCATTCGAGTAAGATTTCTGTTTCCTCGGTTGACACCGATAATCTTCCTCGTTGTGATAGTTCTCTTCGTCGGAGATGGACTTTCTTCTGTTGTCCGAGGTGAAGTACCGCCTCCTTTCACGGTCCGGACTCTCGTAGCGCTTTCTTCCTCGTTCGCCGCTGTACTCGCTTCTCGAGAACCTATAAAAGCGGAATGATATTTTTGATTTTTTATTTTAAATTTATCCACAGTTGGCACGGTATCCTCCGATGCAATATTTTCTCGGTTTGCTTCAAATTGGAACGAAGCCGCGGGACTCTTCGCCAGCAGAATTGCGGCAAAGTTGTAAACGGTTACTTAAATGAATTTCAGTACTTGTTCATTCAAATGATCCACCAACCATTCCAGGCGATAATTTTTGCGAAAAACCTTCCGATCGGCGAAAACCTTCTCCAGAAATTTTATCCGGCCAACATTCCGTTGTCATCCTCCTTACCTTCGCCCTTCCCCGTAGCCTTGCTCCTCCCGACTAGTTCTTCGCAAATCATCGCTTTCGTTGTAGTTCTTCGGATTGTTTGATGTATAACGAATGTCATAATCAGCATTTTCGTTCAGTCTCTCTTGGGAGAAGTATCTGTTCTTCGAAGCTGATCTCGACAATCTTTTTATTTTAATTTCGGGATCTATCATTGCCTCTCGAGGATGATCTACGGATTTTCTGTAACATAAAGCAACACATCATTAGTGAGGATATCTGCGGAAGCATTTAAATTTTCGGATCAATCTGTGCGGGACCGAAGATTTAAAAGAGCACCATGCTGTTTCCTTCCTTGAAATTCCAGCAGCTCTTTTAATCTTTACTGACATGAAGAACATATATATATATATATGTTCTTATTATCTGTAAAAAAAAATCTCATTGCCTTCAGATATAGTTAAATGTTTTAATTTCATGTGTCGCGGTAAATGTATTTCTTTTAAAAAGCAGCACCACTTACCCTCTGGGTTCCTTTTCGAAGTAACTCATGCCATCCTGATGATCCAAATCAAAAAAACTATTTCGCCTTATTAAACCACTCTTTTCACTCTTCAGCACTTTAGAATCGTCGTTCCTTGTCCATGTTGGTCTATTTTTTATTATCTCCGGTGAAATAGGTGCTTCATCCTGCAGGCTTCTCTTCTTTTCCAAATTGTGCATGTTTTTCTCCTGCTCCTTCATTTTCTCCTTTTCGAGCATCAAAAACTTGGTTTTTGCGTCCAAAAAGCGTTCCTGCGGCGATAGCTTCATCGTGTTTTCCCTCAGCTTCTTCTCTTTAAGCGACATTTTGCGATTCTCCTCGTTGATTATGTTTTTCTGCAAGTAGTTTTCATTTTTGTTGTAACCCTCGTCCATTTGCTTGAGCTTATCCTTGTAGCCGGGTATTCGGCGTTTGTAACTGTCGTCATCGTCCCAAAATTCTTTTTCCAAACTGCTCCTGTTTTCCTCGCTTGTTCTGCGCCTCGGCGCGACTATCCCCACCGGCGACATGTTTCCCTTCTCGTTTCTCTTTCTGAAGTTTTCTATGGGTATCGATGATTTGTCGCGTCCGTAGTCTTCCGCATTTACCGACGAGGTGATTTGCCTGATTTCCTCTTCGTTTGAGGTTTTCCGCATTTTCCTTCCGATCGGGGACTGTCTCCCGTAAGAGATTTTTCCTGGGGCATCCTTTGTGTTGTTCCTCATGCTGCTCAAATTTGGCGAGGATCTGTGATTTGGATTTCTGTACGGACTCAAACTTCTTTTCTCTACAATCTCTTCCTCGCTCTTCCTCGCGTACTCTCCGGGACTGATGCTGCATTTGCTGGCGATGCTTCCTTCCTTTTTTTGAAATCTCGGACTTGAGCTCCTTTTCCTCGGTAGACTTTCTTCGCTTCTCTGGAATCCGGAATCCGTTCTATTCGGCGATTCGCTCTCTTCCCGACGCAGATCAGGTGGAGAATCTTCCCTACTATTGCCACGTCTTTTAGCTCTGGGAAAGGACATGCGGTCCGATGAATTTCTCCATGAACTCGAGCCGTTGCATTGCTCTTGAGACACGAGAAACAGGGAATCCTCCGAAGGATGTTCCGCCCATTCTTCTTCTGCAAAATAAAAACAAGATGAGGATTCAATAAATAAAACAAATTATAGAAATTTCGTTATTATTGCTAATAATAAATTATGCTTATTTATAATTATTTTTTCACATCTAACAATAAAAGCTATACAAAATGTATATGAATCTCATCATCTCTGAAAGAATTACTTTCAAATTATGAATGATTTAAACTTAATTTTATTTAAATATTTTCAGATTACGCAATGCAATATATAGTCTGAATTTACAAAATTACTTCTTCATCTTAAGCACACCTAAAATACTTGGTCTAAATACATAATTTATATTGCGAACATTACATCGCAAAATTTCAATCATTTTACTTATACAAGGGTAATATATAGTAAGGTATATATACTGATATATAGAGTAATTTGTATGACTTTCTTGATTCGGTAGATTTCTGACAACATTGTTTTTTTCATTTACAAATATAAACAGGAAAATCACATTCAGTGGCAAGTGGATCAATCTAATTTCCGCCATTTTTACAAAAAATAACACCAATTTCATCAACATCGATATTGCTTTGAATCGATATTTTGTAATTTCAAGGGATGCCTCTGCCTAACATTTTAAAATATTTAATATTCGTCCTATATTTTAATAAATATATATCGGGCTCGTTTCGTTTACATCCACGAAAGCAGCCGCTTCCTTGAGGCAGGTCATTACAAAGAGGTCCCAAGTCGTTAAATGCTTTGTCTAGGCCGGTTCGTCAACCTGACCACCTAACTATCTGATATACGTTTCATGATCCATCGCTGTATTCCTACAACTGGCATTTTTCTGCCCAAACAGCTCCGGGGCATCTCAAATCTCGGGCTTCCGATTTTATATCGAGGTTTGAAACGAAACATTACCTGGACGTTCTTCTGGAGCAATAAATCATTCCCGAACGATGCGAATGAAATTGAATTTGTTTGCGAGAGGATTGATAGCATTCGCTTCGAAAATGATTAAATTTTGCTTTCCGACAGCGAGTTTTGGGACTGTGTCGGGACGTGCCCGATCTCAGTCAGTAGCTGATCCGAATTGACGGTTTCGAAACGCGATTTATTAAATGAATTATTTTTCGCTTCATTTTTCCTGGATAAATGTGTTACGACGCGGTCCTCCGTTCGCCGAAGTCAAGAACGAGTCAAATTATCGTGGAAAGGCGCAAAAACGGGGAAGCAACTTGACGAAAGACCCAGCGGCGACGATTTTCCCTCCGGGCGCTTACCAACTTTCGACGTATGCGCAAGATTTTGCGGCAGTAATTTTCCTCCGGCATTCCAGATGAATTATTCAATATTTACATGATTGCCCCGTTCTTCGTTACTTGGGCGAGACTGGAACCGGCTCTGGGTTGCGGAATTTGTTTTAGAAAAAGAAAGGAAAAAAAGAAAAAAAAAGAAAATCCAGCATGCTGATACACAGAGAAAAAGTCAGAGATTACGTCAAGCAAAATTCCAGCAGCTTCAAATCCTGCATGACGAGTGGAGGAAAACTGTTCTCAAGAATGGGAAGCTTTAAACGACATTGCAACTGGGCTCGTTTTCGAGTGGCAAAATTTGGAAAATGCACAAAATCTGGATAATCTGGAACAAGTGCGGACACAGCAACTGTCGAGGCGCCCTTCCGGACCGATCTTGCAAATCAAAATCTAACGGTAGCTCCTGGTTTAACCGGTTTAGCAGAAGATCGGGGACCGCAGTGTTGAACGGTAGACTTCGAGTTAGATCTAGGAGCCTGTGACAGGAATTGCTCCGATCAAGATGAATTGCCTCCACCTTTGGTCGTGGCTTCAGGAATGCAAGCGGTTTTCTAGTTTGCCGCGTTACCGTGGTCCGGCAAAAGACGCTGGATTCCGGCAGACGTGGCGCCTGCATTCGGCCGATGCCTTTACGGTCATTCAGTCGAAACGCCGCACATTCACTGCGAGAGCATTCATATATTATTGAATATCTAAAAAACGCATTGTTGGAAAAGAAGATTTAATTTTCGGTGTCAACTGAGCAGTGACCACAGGTTTTTGTGAAATCGCTTAACTGGAGCCATTTTGCGGGGGGTGGGGGGTGTGTGGGAGAAGGGATTCGAATGTTGCGGAGATTTTTCGACATTTGCAAAACCGCATATTTAGCATTACCTTGACATTATACCGATAACTTTAAAGCATCGTTTCATGATCTATTTATGGAAGCATTCGATCCGATCGTATCGTAAGAAATTCCTTCGTCGACCTATATTGTTTATCGTGCAGAACTGGTTGTCCTTCTGTTGCGAAAAATGCACGAAAAAAAAAAAATAATTATAAAAGGGAAAAAATACAAAAAAACCGACCGGCAACTTAACGCTTTGGACGTGGCGGAAGAATCGCAGGCATTTTGGTCGCGGCAGCAGAAATGAAAAAAAAAAAAAAAAAAAAAACAAAGCAAACAAATCTGTAAAGAGATCAATTCACTGATCAAACCGTATTTCAGAAGTTAAAGAGGACACGAGATCAGATTCTTTATTCGCACGGGGTGACATAAGGAATTTGAATCTGGTTTACCTTGCGCCGAATAAATCCCAAATACTGACTCCTCCCCGTCCAGTAATGTAACATATTTTTGAGTGAATTTACTACAGTAAGTTTCTGAGGCCAAAATCCGACGTAAGTCGAGAGGAAGAGCAGTCAAATGCGTCTTAAAAATGAGATCTGACGCTCGCATTGAATGGGTGACGCGGAAAAGAGCAATTTGCGGTACAGATCAAATCCGCTGTTACATTTCGCGCAGATCGCGGGGGTTATGCCCCCGTTCTTTAGCTCCAAACCAGGTCCGTGACCTTAACTTTTTGGGCATTCACACGCCAAGCGTCGAATATTCATTTGGTCGAGATCCGCGCAGGGTATTCGTAAAGATCTCTCTCGGATGTTGGAACCGAAAGGTGAATTGCGCCTGATGACGGTGTGACACGCAGATTGGCGCGAAGTGTTGGGGAGAGTGATCCCGCTTCCGGTGGCTGACGGTCTCGATTCGGTTTCCGCCGAAAATCGGTCCAACTTAATACCTCCCCAAAACCTGCTGCGGGGCAACATTTTGAAATTTAACGTGAGAACCGGAAAAACGATTTGGGTTTTTGCGCGAAGTCGTCCTTTTTTTTGCGACGGAAACGGAAGGGAGCCTTCGAATATTCTGATATTTCCTTTTTTTTGGGGGGGGGGGGGCTTTCACGTTGATTTAATGCACCAATTGTGCGAAGCGCCGAAGAAATTGAGCTGGCAGAGCCCCCATGTTCCGGATCGAGGCACCGGCCGACAGCAATTCGGAGGCGAATTTCGTGCAGAGAGAGAGAGAGAGGTCGGAAACTTTCGGGGGCCGGGTTTCCCAATAAATCAGCGATATCGCAAAAATATTAAACTTTGGTCCCGGGCCGAGCGAAAAAACGAAAATTGGAATTTTTCCTCAAGTTTGAGCACTTGCAATTTCCCAGCCCGTCGAATTCGAAGGCCGGTACCTTACTTCTTTCTTATTTTTATTTTCCGCTCAAGAGAGCCTGCAATTCTTTTATTCTGAGGCAGTTAACAGGATTGCCTTGCATATTCTTGGTCCGATTGAGAGCCTTTTTAACCTGAAACGCTTTAAACGTTCATGAATCTCGAAAATGACCGGTTGATATGAAAGTTTTTCCTGCTCTGGGCAAGGAATACGCCGGTGGAGAACTTTTAAAATGGTGAATAATCGCAGTCTTATTTTTTTCCCCGGATTCAAGATTAAAAATACTTGTGACTACTAAAATATATATATATATATATATAAAAAAAAAATACTTAAATGCTATGCCTCACTTAATGCTTTCCCACTGACAAATGTCACACATGACATTACCCGAGCTCCATTAAAATTCTTGACAATAAACAAATCGGTAGGTTTCTGTAATTGTTTAGAAAAATAATTTTTATAAAAAAGCCGAGTCTAAATTTTTTACTGTACAAAATTGCCTCTGACACATTTTCGTTTAAGTTTCATTTTTATAACATCCTACTCTTAAATATTGAATTTTGATTCCGTATACAGTTACTGCACGCAGAAATTATTTATTGCCCCTAAAATATTGCATTACAATATTATCTCTCGGGTTCTTTATTTTGATTTTAAAGCAACATTTAATAAGGAGCAAACGAACGAGTTTATGGGCTATTTTAATGCTAAATTTCATTTTGAAAATGTTAATTTTGAAATATTGTGGAAAACGGCAAGGAAAAAAAAATTTAAATTTTATTTCGTTTTAAAACATTTTCGCGTACAGTTTTGTAAATTGTAACGAACTGATACCGCTTCAATGATGAAAATAACATTTTCTCTATTGAAAATTCGATAGTCTAAAAGAAAAATTTTACTTTCAATGAAGAATTCCTCTTGCTTGAACTGTAGAGATTATGATTCTATTACAAACGGAATTCATTTCTTTCCAGAGATGATCTCATCGAAGAGAAATCTCTCCTGCTTTGATCGAGAACAGCAATGATCATCATCCAGAAGATGAAATTTTAGTCGTAATCAATTTTTATAATTCAGCTAATGTACCTTCGGCACAAATTTCGTGTTCCTTGCTTTGCCACAGGTGAGAAAATCGTCGAGCAGGCAACTTCGTAACGTTGCTCCAAAAACAACAGAAACAGTTTTTTGTTGTAATGCAGATCCCCATAGTAAGATGTTTAATGTTGGTATGTATTAAATGTACCATTTAGTTTATGTGCTCGTTTCTCGAAACACTCTGACGGTTATTAATGATTATTTTCAACGTTTTAAAATATAATTAATACCGAGGACGCTTATTATTCTCCTCCTAAATAATTCTGCTCTCTTAACTTATAATTTTTCGGCACATTATCATTATCTGTGATAGATTGGTCATTAAGTGACAAATTCCTTCAGTTCCACTTATGCAGCGCCTTCACGATTATCATAAAAATCCATCTTGTTATTTCATTTAAAGCGTTTACAGTATTTAGGACAATATTTTAAGCGGGTTTAAATTTTAATTTATGCCAAAATCAACGGCTTCATTGTATGGCGCTTTAGAAACCAAGAGAGGATGAAGGCACTTGGTTTATACGGTTGAATTATCAATCTTTCAACGGTTTATTTAAATGAAATTTTTGTGTAATTTATTTATGACCCAGAACTGAAGAACGCTCGGCTTCCATGTGGCATTTAACTTGACAATGGTCGTTCGGGATTCGAAGACGCGGTCTCCAGCTTAGTCTTTCAACCGACTGGACTCATTTCGATGTCGTCCAACCGAATGCATTCACTTCGAGGGGCCCAAATACGACTGGCCCCAAAGAGCGTTTCTGACGCACTTCCGAAATCAAATTTTCGCTCCGAAACATTTCCGGAGCAACCTCTCGGGAAAACTGGAATTTCCACAGGTTGAGAATGGGACATCGGGGGCCGCAGAAGCTCGTTTTATCAATTCATTTTTGCATGACGTAAAAGAGGAAAAAAATTAAGCATAAAAGTCGTCTGCAATCGCGGTGAGCTCCTGTTCGTTCGACTCCGGGTATGGTGCGAAAGGAAAAAATCTGCGGTCGACGCGGTTCCCTCGTGTGCCGCCCGGGACACGAAACGCCCGAGCCTCCGCACTCGAGACGGACGGAAGGAGACGGTTAATTTCCCACCTAAACAATCGGATGGTACGAAGGAAGGCATTCGACTTCGATTCGGCGTTCCAGAGGGAGGAAAAGCACGGAGGCAAACCTCAGGCGAGGGCGGACGCTCAAACAGCCGCCGAACGGCCTCCGTTCGAAGGGGTTTGCCCGGCCGAGGAGCTTTATTTGAATCCGGCCACGAAACTCAGGAAATATTCAATTTGGAGAAATATGCGTAGCAGGACGTTGTTTCTTTGGTATGGACCGCACCGTAAATAACAGGTTCCAGAGGTGGTACAAATGAAAAAAAAAAAAAAAAAAAAAAAAAATACCGGAGGCTTCGGATTCCAACGACGTTTCACGGACCCATTTTGTACGCGTTCGGATTCATTCACCACGTTTCATATTATTATCCACGTAGAGATGGAAGACTTTTCGAAGGAGACGCAAGCCATTTGAGATTTTCGCGTTCGTTTCATCAATTAAATCCTGCTATTAAAACGGCGAAGAGAAAGGCAATAAAAGAAAGGAAGCAAATTGCGGATGAGCAATAAAAGTGTGTTTTCGCATCTACCTGATGATGGTTCCGACACTGGAAAAGAGAGAAATCTATAACGAAAGTCATCTCCAAAATACGTGCCTGAAATAAAAATTCCAAAATTCCGCATTTAATTCTTTTTGATGTATGTCATAATAATAAATAAACCCGAAAATGCACTTCACTGAAAATGTAATTTTATTCAGTTGCTCCTATCTGATATTTTTTCGAAGCCCTTTTCGATTTTGGTACCTTCTTTCCTTTGGGCCCGTAATTGCAGATTTACAATTTCCCTTAAAAAAAAAAAAAAAAAAAGCGAGACGGGAATAGAGGATTGAAAATTTTTAATGACCGACGCCGTCGAATTTTCTACGTCGGATTTTTTCGAACCGAGCCCCGAAACCGTGAACTTAGCTTTAGGTTCGTTTCGATGTGGTTTGGACGGGGAAATCGACCGCCTCATTATGCGGGCTTTCATTGCAGCCAATTTGGACGGTATCAAAACGAGATTCTTCGGTTGCGGGGACGGAGAGGAAGCGAACGGGCGGAAGACGCTCCCGGGGCGTCGTGCAAGAGGAACCGCCTCCGGTCGCGGGAAGAGGAAAAGGGATTCTTTCAGCCCCGGAACAATCAAAAGGGTCGACTGCTGATTCCGCCTCCGATTTGAGCGCCTCCTCGGACATTCCCTCGGCGACGTCCGAAGCAATCTCGGAAATTTCGAAGATCATCCGCGCCCGGACGCGTGGAGGAAGGCCCCGCCGCAGAGGGTTTGGGCAACGTTCGCACGGGTGCAACCCATCGGTACTTTCGTTTTCCAGTCGTTGATGCAACCGACGTTAATCTTCCGTTATTCGTGATGGACACCGAGCGGAAAGAAAACCGAAGACCTCGTGTGCCCAGCAACGAGCGGACGTCGTAAGTATAAATCTGAAACGGTCGATCCGACTCGGTTAACGAACATGACCGAATTTGTGAGGCAAAATCTGCTCTTTTAACAGGTGATGGCGTCCGTAACCGAGGTAGGGCAGGCAACTTGATTGAATATTTCGAAAAGTGCCTTCGGGCCCGAATGAAACTTGTTTTATTGAACTTTACGGCTAATCCACAATCGTTAACAAAAGGATGATGAAATGTCTTTCCCGAGTCAAAAATCCCGGGCGAATTTTAAAGAAAACTTCAAAATTCGAGTGCAAACTGCGAGCGGAAATCGCATATACTGAAGCGCAATCAATAAATTGAGTCGGCCAGCGCAAGTGACCCAAGAACCAATGCCGGATCGGAATCGAGCTGGCATTTTTCACTGCAAAACCGTAATTAAGTTCTCTCCTGTTCGGGTGCTGATGCTTTTCCAAGCCTCGGATGCGTCGCAGCGAGATGGTTTGGGTGCGAAACCCCGGAATGCGGGCGAACCTTCTGGGCGTTCGAATGAGGAGCGAAACCGGGCGGCGAGACGCTTCGGGGAGGTGCTGACGCTCCTGTCGGGGAGAATCGAGGGAAGGTGCCCGTTCGCCTAATTTCGGAAATTTGTGATTAACCGACCGAGGTGGAAATCACCCGAGGACAGCGGTTCGAATTCGGCGTTTCACGTCGCGCCGGAAGCGGAGTTTGCGCATTGTTTGGTGCCCCACATTAAACGGACGCGGCCGGAGTCAAAGTTTGCGCCCGCCTCATTTTCCCACGGCTACTGCCGCAGTTATCCGCATGGTTAAATCGAGGCAATTTCAACTTTTATTGAAGTTAATCATGCCACGGTGTTCACGAAAAGTCGAAAGTCGTCGAAAACGCCATTTAGAAGAGGACGAATCCTAACTTGAGGGTGACCGACTGAGCGGCGGATGCTTTCGGCAGTCAAACGGGTATCCGACGAAGGAAATAATGGACGAAACCCGCGGGAGGTGCGAAGACCTGTTACGAGCGATGTTACTGTAATGAAGATTTAGGAAGCTTCATTGTGAAGGATCTCATATTCGAGGGCACTTCTTGACCTAACCTAACTTCATTATCCTCAACATTTTTTTCTCTCTTTGGAAGCACTTTTATCGATTCCATTGTGCATTAACCTCACGAAGTGCGTAACAATACTCTTCGCTTTCAACCTCGGGTTATATCTATATACGCTTTAACGTGAACAATATAGGTTAATACGCGAGAATTTCACAGAGTAGTTTTTAAGGGTATAATTACACTGAATAAATAAATTAATTTGAAACTTAAAGGTACAACATTAACCGGTCGAGATTTTGTAATGATTTGTTGTTGATCGCATTGTATCTAGGCGCAATGCGTTCTATCATTCGATTAAGCAAGAACTGTCAATGGTAGAAAAGAAAAAAAGGTGCGACACCACCATGAAGAAGACCGAGTATCGGCTTATGCCTTTTGAAAGGAGGAATTCGCAGATTTGTAAGATCTCCGGAAAATCGGAGCCGAATTCGGGTACACCGTAAAAACTCACTTCGGAGGTGAACGGGGCAAAACTGCGGCCGCGGAGAGAAGATTAACAGAGCTCCAGAGGAAGGATGACACGCAGAATCGATACAGATCTTCGGCAAAAGCCAATGCTGCATCAAATAATGAATCGCATACCTAATAACGGGTTTCTCGTCGGAATATTTTTCATACAAAGGTCAAAGCTGCCTTAATTCACCTCGACGCATTTCTCCTACGGTAAATCTCCGATTATGCCAAGGTATTAATCAACTCTGCTAAAGTAGGAGGTTGGATTTTGGAGTCTTATTACTGGAATGGGAAAGAGAGAGAGAGAGAGAGGGAGAGAGGGAGAGAAAGCGTGACTCCACAGAGAGAGATGGCTGAACGATAAATCGGCGAAAGTATCGTTGCTGAGTATCGCAGGAGGATAAGGAGAGCAACGCCAGACCTGCACCCATTCCGGCAGGTTCCTCATCCGTGCCTCGGGCGACACGCCTTTGCGGTGCGGCCGAAGGATCCGCAGCAGCGGACGGAAAGGTTCGACGGGAGCTTGCTTCCCCGGATCCAGAACGGTGTTCGACCAGCGAGTGCCACAGAAAAAGGTTGGGCTGCATTCTTCTGCGATGGTTTCGGTTTAAGGTCTAAGGTCATTTCTCGTGCAACGGTACACGATTCATCGCTCGTGGTGCCATCCGCCGGATTTCTTTTCGCGGTCGTCCTCCTTCGCAAGCCGAATCATTTCCCGGCGTGTCGGAAACGAGCGTGGCACCAGGCTTAAAGCATGGGGACGCGTTCTTTGCAAAACGATTCTTTCATCAGAGGAGAGCTTTCGCGGATGGGACGATAAATTATCCGTGAAAAAAAAAAAAGAAAAATTGCGCAACATCATATCGAACGCACTCAAAGGCAACAGGATTACGACTGCGCGGCCGTGGCAATAAGGGGAAAAATTATCTTCTATTATCCCGTCATTGCAGGAGGAACCTGACATCTAATAATGACCAGATATCTTACTCAAGCTTTTAATCGTGGCGTTCATTATGATCGTTAGTCAATTTCTACATTCTTCATCGGACGTCCCGCGCCGTGCAAAAGCTCGATTTTTAAATATTTCGACGGCACGCAGGAGGGCAGTGAATCTTCGAAGGGATGCATTTTCGAATGTCGGATTAAGGCGATGGAATTAAATTTTATTTTATTTATTTTTTCTTTTTTCACGCCGCAAACGAAACGTTTCACACAGCAGTTCGTGACATTTATTTCATCGCTGACTTTCCTCGACCGGACACCGTAAACCTGGGTGAATCCTCATTTCAGCAGAATCAAATTACGACGTCCGATCACGGTGCCTGAACCTAAAATTAATCCGAAAGTTTTCTCTGATTCATTTAACACAGATTCATGAAACATGTTTTATCGACTCTGCATGATTTCGAATTGCGGTTTGATTCGGCCCGTATCATTTATCGAGTTATACAATAAGAATCACATTATACAACTGGTTCGACAAGTATCTTTTTTTTCGGGCTGTTCTAGAAAAAAAAAAAAAAAAAAAAAAAAAAAAAAAGGAGCCCTCCGCCACACTTCACTGGCTTGAAAATGGCTCGAAGCTCCGCTTCGCATCCGCATTTTCGATTTCTCTGCGCGTTCCTTTTCCGACAGAGCAAAAGGACGGACGAAGTCCCTTGCTGCGCAAGCGACACGCAGATCGAAATCTGTTTCACCGGAACGGGGACAACGACGTCGATCGGAGGATCAGGCGGAGTCGGAAATTTTCAAAATTCGGCTGACTTTTTTTTTTTTTTTTTTTTTTCCCCCCTTGACGTTTGCGCGACAAATGAATTCACTTGCGACTCCGACAATCCGTCGCCCTGATGGGGAGATGGAACGCAGCCGCCGCCCGTTCCGGTGGCTTCATCCCTTGCTCGTTCCCGATGGGCAAACTCCCGCCGGAGTTCGACACCTCGGCAGAGTCTCCTTACGTGGCACAGGCCAAAGCCTTCGTGGTCGGTGATGGGCTTGTAATTAACCTCGAAGAAGTCGAGGAATGTGACGAGGAAACGATGGTAGGAGGATCGATTTATAGGCTTTTTAATACTCGAACAAAGTAACGGAACGGGTATAACGTCATTCGATTAAAAGTTATTATTGTGGTTTATTCAAGGTCCATGCATTGCTTTTTAAGTGCCAACAGGTACTATTTAACGAGAACCGGTAGTAAATCTCGTCAAAAATAGCTGCCTGCCGCAGTCTGCCCGTTTTTTCAGCCGTAATAGGTGCGAAACTGAGTTAATTTTTCATCTTCAGGGCTGCCACGCGAATTTTCGGGCACCTTTTAAACGTGTCAGGTACAGGTGAATCGATTTCTTTTAAGGTCAGTGGCCCAATAACCATAGACATGTATGTGCCCGATCATTTAATCAGTGGAAAACGGAATCGAATCTTGATTTATTTACACTTTGACTGAGCCTGAATTCATTTCAATCCTGATTATTTACGGTATCCGCATTTCATACCGCATACCATTATCGTTGTGTACCTTTACTTGACCTCTCCGTTAACGAAAACGGAAGAAAACGAAATGTTCGGTAATTATAAAGTAGAATGCGGATGAAATGACAGTTTAAAAATCTTCATATAAATCATTAACGACGATAAAAACCAAAGAGACACTTCGATTCTCATCTCCATCTTTACGTCCTCTTAAAGAGTTCTCGCATGTCCCTGCGACGAATTTTGACAGTGGGAACTAAACAGACCGAGGATAATAACGGTAACATTTGAAATTATGCAGCCTGCAATAATTAAATGACATATTCATGTCGACTCGAACTAAATAATCTGATTCCACGTTAGATGCCCGAAAAAAAAAGTAAGCAATCGCGCGCGCAGTGCGAACCGAAATCCACCTCGAACAGCTTCCAGAGATAGAAGATCCGTTACCGGCTTGATCGGAAGCTCATAAATCCCCGCAGAATGGTTCGGGAGCGTCCAAAAACCGAAAATCGTGGAAAACGGAAGCGCTCAAGCCGGCGGCGGAGTCGAAAATTTGAAATTCGAAATGGCAAATGCGAATTCCTCCCGTGAGAGCGGGGAATTCATCCGACGGCAAGGAAAATGAAAAGCGGATGCGAAGTCGAAAACAATGCGACGATAAAGGTGCCAGAGAACTGACGCCAAGAAGAGAAAAAAAAAAACAAAGGGAGCGTTTCACTTGCAAACGCCCAATGTTGGCTCATCCTTTTTCTCCTTCCACGACGAATTATATAAGCTTCGAATGGCCCAACGTCGCGGAGGCGTTTGCAAAGAAAAAAAAAAAAAAAAGTCAGCGACGGTCACACAAAAGAACGCGACCAGAAGGGAACGTGGCACGAGATCGCAACACCCTTTGACGTGGATTCACCGAGAGGAGAAAGGAGGCAATTTCGGCATTTCGCGGCAATGCAAAATATCAAAATCGAGAAATATTTTAATGACGATCTAATCGTACAAATGTCATTGACGTTCTTGATCCGGGGGGGGGGGGGGAGTGGGCAATTTCGAAATTTAAATTAACAGAATTTTAAAAACCAACGCCGCGATATCGTCGAGCGAGGGAGGGATCAAGAATTTTCCAACGGTGAAAATTGCGAAATCCGACGAGGGCCGCTTGACAGAGTTTTCCGGCAATCGCCCGAAACGGGCGCAGATAAAAAATGGGCAAGATCAAGGGCTGCAGGGAAAGGCGGCGGAGCCGCGGCAACCGCCGACAGACTCCGGGGTCGGGTTTCTCGAACCGTAACGAGGCCGAAGACGCGGATAAAAAAACGCCGTGGGCTTATGCAGGGAGCAACTGCGAGTCGCATTCGATTTCGGATGTTAACCGAACCCCGGGGTTTGCCGCCGCGGAATCCCGAACGGCAACTTAGCGCTCGATGAAAATGACCGTCCCGCGCTCGGGGATCCTAAATTTTGAGGCACTTCGAGTCCGATCCCACGCGGGTTGGGCTCACATCCGCGGCCAAATCGAAAAAATCCGCAGCGCTCGAAAATGACCGCGCGTTGAGCGTGCGTTCGGCGCAGCGACGGCAAAGTGAGGCGGCAATCGATCGAGGGTTGTCGCTCGTAACTGCGACGAGGCAGCAGCATTTTGTCCCCCTTGAAATAGGTTGCTGATCTGGATCCCTTTCAAGAACCACCCGCAGTCATCTTCTTCTTCCGAAACCCGCCCCTCCCCGGGAGAAGAATCGTTGCATTTTCTCTCTGGAACGTTTCAAAATCCATTGCAACATAAAATAGACACAAAACCCCTCCTTTTACTGCGAGGAGACAGCAAGGACAGTTGCAATAGTTTGGGATAGGGCATTTAAAATTACCTGGGGTTAAGGAACCGAAGAATATATAATCATACATTAATTATCATATCTCGGGCCATACGTACAAGGAATGATTGGTATCGCCTTGAACTATTAATTATTATTTTTTAAGAATATAAAGAGCAATTTTTTTGCACGTATATCAATATACATTTGCATTTTTCTGCGAAGGATTTCCTCTCCCAGCTCTTGAAAGAAAGTTTTAAAGCGCCATAAATTTTATATTTGTATGTTTACACCTCTAAAAGCACCGGTGCCGGTTTTGTACCGTAATTTATAATATAATTTAAAATTAATCGCGCACTTCGCTTATTAGTCATATTTGACAAATGAAATGTAATCATCGACGGAAACCATGGAGTTACGTATCCGGGCGGTAATTAAAGTCGATTATTTTATCGCGTTGCTTTGTGTTGACACACTCAACAAAACCTTGTACATCATTCGTGATGAGAGCTTCAAATTCAACTCAATCCGAACGCTTTATAACAAATTTAAGAAAAAAAAAAATAATAATAATAAAATATAATGAAACTGGCTGCGTTCTTACAATATTCACTTAAGGCCGCATCACGGGTAAAATGCAAGCTTGGATCTCTGATTAATCACGTTCGCACCATAAATTCGGTTTCTGGAGTGAGATTTTCACATTTTTTTTTTTTTAATTTTTTTATTTATTTATCGTACAAGGTATATTGACTTTTTGCGTCATTTTCGGTTTCGAATTATGAGGGGAGCGTTATGCAACGCGGCAACGGAGAAATGCAATTTGGAATCCGGCTTTTTTTTTTTTTCTCTCTCTCCAGAAGAAAAACCGATAAAGGTGGAGATTCACTCCGGGCAAAGTGCGGGTAACGGATCATTATAGTCGGCGCGGCTAAGGACGCGGAGGATTTACAATGGATCTTTCGAACTGTCTTTGCGTAAATTTCCCAGCCCCGTTTGCCGTTTAAGGCAGAGAGTAAACTCCCTTCATTGAAATTTTCCGAGGGTTTGTGGGTGGCCCCGCTCGACCCAATTGCCCGGGATGACGCGCGCGAAAAGAATTTTCTCTCTCGGCTTTAATGAGGGGAACGCCGTTGCCAAATCGGCCTTTAATTGCCTTAGCCCGCTAAGGCGATTTGCGGCAAAAAAGGAAATTTCTTTTTTCCCCTCCCGCTCAGCCCTCGGGGAGTTTTTCTCCTTCACCTCTCCGTAGGCGGTTCTGAAAAGACGAACTCGCCGCCGGGAGAGCGAAGAACGCGCCTCCGGTCTGAGAACCGTTGCTTCCACCCCTTTCTGAACGCTTCCGCTTTGGGTCCTTCCGCGGGAACCGTTGGAGGGGGGGGGGGAGGAGCCAGGGCGTCGAGGGTGCGCTTCCCTCGCCGTTCAACGACCCGCCTTTCCCGAAGATTCAAAGAAGAAAAATAAAATGAGGCTCCGTTCTCCCGTGGGCTTTTTCGTTTTCGAATGAACCCGATTTCCGGTTGCACGCACCAGAAACCATCTCCGAGAGCAGTGCCATCAGCCATGGAGGTCACCCAACTTTTTTTTTTTTTTTTTCCTTTTCACAATTATAACAGTCGCGCAAGCATTTTCTCGTTTCTTCTCGGTCTCATTAAAATTATATTTTCATCATGCAACTTTGAAGACGAAATTTAAGTTCAACGACTGCTTCGGATTAACATAACCGAAATAAATCTTAAGTTACGGAAAGTTCATCAGCGGTTCCGGAAGTGTTAAAGAATTTTATGTGAATATAAAAATTTGGACGAAAAAGGGACGGCAAAGAGGAAACGAAAAACACTTGCTAAAAGAAGATTAGGAAAACTGCAAAGCTTCGGTTGGAGATTTTATACATAATCCCAATAAATTAAATACACAACATATATATATATATATAATAGAATTAAATTATTTCGTGAATATACTTAAAAGTATTTATAGTTACTAAATTCAGTTTTTTTGCAGTTCGCGACGTCTTCATTACTAATTTTTTTTTAATGTTATTAATTTTATATTTTCGAGTGATTGAAAAATGACAGTAAATCTCAACAAAATCTTACATATATATATTTTTAGAATTTATTATTGAGCCATCACAATATGCCGATAATATACGTAATGCTAGAAATAGCAAAGTAAAAACCGGTGACGGAATGTTTCGTTTCATCATTCCGTGGAACCATCAATAGACACGCTCGTGTTGTAAACGGTAATATGAAATGTATATAATGATATACACTTAAATTGAGCAATCATAATCGATTAAAAGAAGGAATTAAAATCTATCAAAATCGATAAAAACTAATATAAAAATAAGTGAAAAAATATCAACCCTTAATTATGAATAAATTAAAATAATTGCTAAAAAATAAGATTTATAACTTCGCACATCTTAAGGACCAATTTTAATAAAAAGCTTAATTTTTCACTATAAACATATGAGAAATAACCCAAGGGTCTACGGGTCAATTCGAAATCACGGTTTATTCATTATGTTATTTACCATAACATTTCATTAACAATGGGCAAACTAATAGTTTATTTACCATTTATATAAAGAACAACTTTCGATGTATAAATCTATATGAATTGCGACAATATAATAATAAATTTGATTTCGTTATTTGCCATTCGGATATTTTTCGTATCTTTGTTCTGTCAAATGGCATATGCCAAAACTTTAATTTTCCTACATTTCGACATTCCAAATACATCCCAATTGCTCTGTCACTTGTGCTTATGATGGATTACGTTACCCGACATTATTTATAGCGATTTGTCGTGAACATGTACATAATGTATATTCACATATCTCAAATTTCCCGCATTGTAAACATCTGATGACACGCGAAATATTACCATTATTCCCTCTCCCCCCCCCCCAGACAAAAACTTTTCAAAAAATGTAAAAATATAATAAAAAAAATATATATATAAATATGTAGCTTATATATATATATATATAAATATAATAGCTTATATATATATATATAAAAATATATATATATATATAAATATGTAGCTTCGGTGATAATAAGAAAACTCAAATTATACAAATTTCGCTTATGAATGCGTAAATATATTAATAAAAAAAAAAAAAGCAATCAAGAATAAATACGGGATCGAATGAAGCTGTAGATTTCGAGCTCGTTTATTCAATAAATAAATATGAATATATGTATAAATGTCACGTTAATTGCCCGATATTTGAATATGAAAAAAACACTCTGCGTATTTATTTAAGATGCTTATTTTTAGAGTGTTTTTTAAACATGTCTAGGACAATCATATTTAAGCGCCACAGTGACCTCAGGAAGAATGCATTTCTATGACGTGAAAATAAATCAAGTGAAATACAGGAAAATAATGAGTGCTTTATGCGTTGTAATTTGTATCAATAGCCGCTGATCCAGTGATCGTTACACAAAGGCAACCAACCATTGGAAACCGTTCTCAACGGAGAAAGACAATCATTAAAAGTGTGGGCAAAGATGCTGGAATCCGATTAATTCCGTGCGACGGAAGGAAGGTGCGGTGACATCGTTTCCAGCACGAGCCTCGTTCGCTCTGCTGGACAGCTTAAGCTCTTTCCCAACTTTCGACACTCATCCGGGGAGAATTTCCATCCCGGCGAGGTTTCCTCGCGACGGCAAAATGCCGCACAACGAGGCAGATCCGATCGGGATTCGTTTCCCCAGTCAGCTCGCAAAGTTAAAAGCTGCAGGAATAAGCGTTGCGAAAGCTTTGTCAGCGATAATCAAATCGAGAGAATATACTTCGAAACGAAGCGAATGACGGCATGAGCATGTGCGTTGGGTGTCGCTTTTAACTTGACACTTGCGATTTTTTTCTTATTTTAAAGAACAAGGATAATTATCTTACTTTTACAGTTTGTGTTTCAGAGTAATTCGTATTGTGTAGAAAGTTAGAAGCATGTACATCGTGCTTTACGACCGTGTCATCCTTATTTGCCGCGGGAGGATAATTTCGCTCCTCGGGCAAGAGAAGGTGCAATTTCCATTTTATTTATTTTACAATCGATAAAAATGGATTTTCCTTTTTTCTTTCCCCGCACGACATTAATAATTGCCCTGCCGGTTTCGCCACCGGTCGGTGAAACGGTTGTGCATGTGATATTTTTATTGGTATTTCTCAATCTCCGAAAAAAAATATATCAAATGGCGTTACCGTCGGTTTTTACATGACGACACGAATGCGGTGGACGACAGCAAAAATTTTTCTCAAAAGATGAACGGAGCCAAATGGCTCAAAGGCAGATGGGGCGCTCCACGTCGAGGGATGACAGTGGGAAAGTAAAATGTTGGGTTAACCCCCGGAGGCAAGGCGACGTTACGAGGATTTGCGTGCCTCGTCGCAAATACACAAGCTTATTTATTTTATTTTATTTGCGCGACAGTTACGTCGACTTGCTCTTTGCGACTGAGAAGGACGAGCGATTTTCATCGGGGAAGGAAATGGCAAATTTTTGAAACCTGAAGCAGGCCGCGGTTTACCTGGTGCACGCCTCGAATTTGAGATCCCAGCATGTAACTCACGATTTGCCCATTATCGGCACCATTGCATGATCTCTGCAGGGAAATGAGCATCTTACGCGTGACCTTTGTCGGGGGGGGGGAGGTGGGGGGGGGGAGTGAGAAAAAAAAATCATAAACTACACTTTTTCGTATACAAATGCGCATAATTCGTTCTATTTCCTCCTTGGTTGATTACCAAAATCATCTATGAAAATGGTAAATGAGTGGAAAATGAAAAGCGGCCCAAGGCGCGGGTTCGAAACCTTCTTTCCGTGCCCCGGCGACTTGCCCGCAAAAATGTTTAAGGTAACGCACTCGCGCGAGGCGTCAGTCGTTGCCGAAGCGCCGGTCCGGCGATCCGCTGGAATTTTCAAATTTAACCTGGGGCTGCGGAAAAACGGAAGGAGAAAACGCACGGAGAGGCTTTCCCGAACGGGGAAAGAAGAGAGAGAAACTTTTCCGCGCCTCGGCAAAAACTTTTCGGCGCTGGAGACGCCCAACGCCCGCGTCGTGCTCGCCGCTGCCGGGAAACCGCGAGTCCGGCCAAGGGCCGACGGCCCCCGCGGAATCGGTTTCCGGTTCCTTCCTCGACCGTCGAACCGGCGTAATGCGCGGCTCGCTCCCGGGGCGCGCGGAGCATTTTCCCGATCGGAAGTTACACGTCGGACCGGCGCCGCGACCGAAAGTTGGGCCGGGAAATGTGCGACGTGAGCTTTCGGAAACTGGGTGCCGGGGAAAATTTTTTATTATTCCCGATCCGAAAGCGCATTTTTTTCCGCGTTACAAGTTTCGCCCTGATTTTTGGATCCGCGGCCTTAGCCGTATCGCACTTTTTGATATCGCGAAAAAAAAAAATCGGTTTTGTTATCCGTCTGCAAAAGAGTTGCCAACCGCCGTTTTTTATCTTCCAAAAAGAAAAATGAGCTTTTCCGTAATTTTCTCCAGCGGGCATATTTCGACTCCATCGTTACTGCGATTTCTGAAATACCTTAACAAAAAAAAGGCCGGCTTGGTGTTTGCATTTAGACGATTTTTGATTTCCAAACACCGTACACAGTACCGTCCGTTTGTAATGCGAAAATCAGGCGGCTTTATTCATTAATAAACCATCATTGTAAATTTAATATTTACAGACAAGGGACGACGATGCCGTTGGCATCGCGCACTTTCTTTATGTATTCTTTATAATTAGGCTTGGAAGAAAAAAAAAATCTCTTTTCGTATAAAAATATTTATTATATAACTCACGTTCCTTTGATCCGGTGCAATAAAAATTTAAAACATAATATATTAATATTTAAAGTCGATATACGACCGCCTGCAGAATTATTTAATAATTATTATCTTATTATAACGAAAGCTCCGCTTCGATATTTGCTAATTTTAACTTTTTCTCTAGCAATTCATTACATTTTGATTTTATGACATTCCAAACTTCTTCGATGGATATCGAGTAAAGTAACCTGCGATCCGGTTATAAATTTTTACTTTCGTCCCACATATAAGGAATCCCTGGCTTGATACCCACATTTCTTTTTCTCATCCAAATCGTTTATCCGTAATAATCGTCGGTATAATAAAATACGTCCCATGTAATAATAATAATAATAATAATAATAATAATAATAATAATAATTTGAAATTTCAGACGATGCATGAGAAACATGCCGAGAATGATTTTCGGACGCGAAGATGAAAGAATTCGCATAAAAGGAAACAGATTAAATTGTCTTCGATGGGAAATTTATTCAGGTATGAGGATGGATTCCGAAAACCATCAACTGTTAATATGTGAAACAACGATCTGGGAAGTGCGCTCACGTGCCCGCAGCGAAAAGGGCAACGCTTTTCATCGTGCGGAAAAGATTTTTCGGGCGACGAGACCAGGGCCAAGCAACCCAACCGAACCTGCCTCGGTTTCGTTCGGGAACCAGGTTCCGACAGCTAAATTTTCCCTTGCGCGATCCAAATTGCCACCGTCCCCCGGTCCGTTCGGCAGCACGCTCACTGCGAAAAGTTTCGGTTTCAAATGCGGTCGCACCCCGGAGCGCAGACCATCTTGAAATGTAATTTCAATATGGAAGGATCCATCGATTTCAAACCGATAAAAATATTCATACGCTTCAAACAACCTTTTGTCAATGTGCTCCTTCAAACTAAATGATCCGGGCAGGCCCCGCACGAGTCGATCCTCGTGCTGCTGTCTTGGACCGCTTTCAGCGATGAAATCCTGCAGACGCGTCCGAAGCATTCGCTGTCCTCTCCCTTTCGACTCGGTTTTGGATGCCCCTCGCTTTCGGCAAATGCAACTCGGTTCTGACTTACTTTTGCCGCGTTCATTTTCGCAAACGGTTGCCACGTCCTGCTGCCCCTTCATCCGGGGTCGAAGCGCCTTCGGAGTGAAACTTTGAGAGTATTTTTTCCGTTTGACAATACATCGTTTCACGTGTCGCTCTCTTTTTGCGCACTCCGACCGCTTCGGCCGCATTCAGAACGCACGCCATTTCTGAACGATCTCTTGCTTGCGACTTCGGTTCTTTAATGGATGTTTAATATTTCCATTCTCAACCTTTGAAAATTTCTCAATGCATCTTCATATTTGCATACCTTAGCCGAAGGATCCGCTATTCACGTTAATTTTTACCAAACCTTGACATTTGTCTTATCCCTTTCTTTTATTATTATTATTATTATTATTATTATTTTCTTTCCATCTGTAATATTTTCACGTGTATTTACGAGGAACGAAACGACAACGCGCACCAGCATCATCCATCAAACGTGGCCGAGAAGTTTCTCCTGGCTTCGTTGCGAAAGCACTGCTGACCCCCGAACAACGGACGTAACAAAAATGCGCACGCAACGCAAGAAGCATTGCATTCGGAAAGTGAAGTGTGCGCAAAACAACTGTTGCGGCGAAGAAAGAAAAGACGTTATGAATATTATCGTGCGAAAAAGGATGATCTTTATTGTCTTCGCTGTTAATTTTATTCAGTAAATGTTAAGAAAAAAAAAAAAAAAAAACCACGGTCCCTGTATTATTTGTTAGGAACGCTTTCTTTTAATAACTTTTTTCCTTCATCATCATTATCGCTGTCATTACGGCCGTGAGCAATTACAGAACGTTAATATTTTGGAATATTTAAAGGAAATTAGGAATGAGGCGAACGGGAATAGGTACGATGACCTGGCAACTTCACGTTCAGATTGGTCAAATTCGAGTTTCCCCCCCCCCCCGCGAATTCGGGGAGCGACGACCCCCGGGGGTTGGCCCCGCGGGGAGCCCACGTGCGAAGTCGCTTTCATGCATCGCCTTTTACACTCGCTGAAAACGGTGTCGCGATCCCTGCCAAAGACGATCAGAACGTGATTTTTACTGCGCACCCGAAGTCGGCGAACCTGGAAATGTGGCAATCGACGCGTTTCTCCGCCAGGTACCTCGCTGGAAGAGGTCGCCCAGAGAAATTTGGGGTGGAATGTGAGGCAAGAATATCTTTCTATCCACATTTTTTCTGTCTCTCTCTCTCTCTCTCTCTCTCTCCGTGTATGAAAGAGTATGGCAACAAGTTTTTGAAAACTCTTTTTAAAAAAGATGATTTTATCATACGATAACAAAAAGAAACTGGATTCTTATTAAAAAAGAGAAAAAAAGAAGGAGAAGAAGAAAAAAGCGACTGGCATGGATTTAAGAGGAGGTCTCAAGGTTTACCAACATAACACGATTTCACATGTGAAGAATTAATTCTTCAGCATGCAGGTAATTTGTATCTCTCTCTCTCTCTCTCTCTCTCTCTCGGCGGATACGGTCCGCGTTTCATATATCCGAATGTAAAACAGTTTTTTATTCTGTTCGAAAAGAAAAATGACATTATCATTACCGGCTAATAGCTTTCGACGAAACGATTATAAGGTACGCTGAGTAAAAAAGGGACTCGGCTCCAAAAGAAGACGCATCAATTTCTCACGGAAAAATTCAAATGAGGCGGTAAGCACTGAGTTTGGACCGCGTTTTGAATGCCTCGCCTAATCTAACCTAGCCCGTGTCTGAACGTTGAGCGTCAACGGTCGGGGGAGCTCGAAAAGCGCATTCGCCGTCGAAAAGCAAAGAAGGGAAAAACCGGGATTTTGCAAGCCTTTGTTTTAGAACGGGCGCCCGGAGGCTTTTCCCGGATGGGGCCAAACAGCAGCAGCAACACCGACGGACCGAGCGTCAATTAAACCTTTTCAATCAATGAAAATTGTAATGCCTTACCGGAAGATGATTGGTTGTCCAGATATCTGCCGTTCTGATCCGGACTCGGGGGATGGTCGGATCCGATTCCGCTGGAGCCCCCGCTGGATCCCAAAATTCTTCCCAGGGGCCCTCCTTTCTGCAGTTTCCTCCCGTTTTCCTTCTGCGACTCGTTCCTGGATTTTATGCCTGTCGACACAAAAAATCGATTTCACTTAACTGAACTTGGAAATAACGCTTTTTTTTTTTTTTTTTTAATTCAGATGCTGTGGGGGCTCTTCCTGCAGCGGCTGCGGCTCGATCCCGGAAAATGTTGAGCTTTCATTCTTCGGGTGGCAGAAGCAACAAGAGGGCGACGAGAGAAATTAATGAGAAAGGTTTGATCTGAGACGGAGAGTTTTGGGTTCGATGACGAGAGGAAAAAATCTGCTTCGACTCTCGACGACAGAAAATTTCGTTTTTTTTTTTGGGGAGGACTTCAAGGGGATGAATCCCGACAGCATCTTCACATCAACAATCACCATGTTGGAGCT
>JAOWBB010004713.1:0-33275 GCA_028565995.1 Ricinus marginatus | reverse complement strand
AGATTACTGGTTTCCTCCCCCCCCCCCAGACCCTTCATCAAGAATTTTCGGAGTTCATAAACTATAAAAATTGCCGGATCTCGAAACTAATTGGCGAAGAGGGGTGAAGGCAAAACAGAAAAAGGGAAAATAACACTTAATGAGAGAAAACCTTATTATTCGCCTGCGTTCGTTGAGGTTAACGAAGCCCATCGTGCGCAGTTTTTCCGAAATTTCCCATTCGCCCTCTCTCCCCTCGACCCCACCCCTTAAATCCCCGATGCAGCCCCTTTTTGGGCACTTAAAAAATTTTAAAGGATTTTCCCATTTCGGCAATTAACCCGTCCCCATCTTCTTCCAAAAAAAAAAAAAAAACCCGAAACCTGGCTGTTAAAAAAGGCAAAAGCAAATATTCGATGCACACACACACACACACACACACATATATATCATAATTTCGCGAAAAAATACAGAATTTCGTAGCCTGCGAAAAAAAAAAAAAATCCCCGTCGAACCTCGTGTGTTGTGCACTGAAAATAAAAAGAAAGGTTTGCGAATTTGCATCAGCTAACCCGGGGCTTTGTGGCGCGGGCATGAAAGATGCTTAACGCACAAGAATAGAATGCTCAGCAAACCGAATCGCAGTCGTTCAGATTTTCACGTTAGACCACATAACCGACCCGTCGGGTGCCCGGATTCGAATTTACCAAGGTGAAAATCGCGAAACACCCATATAATATACAATTTTTTGCCACGTTTTATGATATTTTTCGATCACCTTTTAAAAACGAAATTCAATATTCGAAATTTCAGTTTTATTAACGACACGATTTATAAATGTACACAAAGCAGGCAGTTCCGTTGCGGAATTAAAAACACCTAATGCTTCATTATCGTATTGTGCAAATATATTATACCACATGCATAAATACGTACGGGTGAAATTTTCATTTGTGCACCGTCTGCAATTGCCGGCTTATGATTTCAAAGGACTGATTAACAAAATAGTACGCTATTATTATGACATGCATACATGAACTTTTTTTTTTCGTTCACATGCTATGTTATATACATATATGTATATATATATATGGTTGTAGCGAACTGAAAACAAATTTCGGTGGCGCTTACGTAAATCGCAAGAGAAGAACTGTTATCTATGTATTTTAAGTTTTTCGTGTGGGTTGCGGCTAATTTTTAATTACATTTTCAAATGAGAAAATTAAAAATACGTAAACATATTTAGCATTTAATGTCGGACATTTTTCGCATATGCCTCCTTTGTGACGCGAAAGTAAATTTTCCAATTAATGATTAGCGAGCTTCGGTTATAAACGTAAATTTATATGAAATTCTTTTCATAAACGTTAGCAACGTTAGCTGATCGTAACGAACCGATCGCGTTCGAGTATTCACTTCGGCAGTGGATTTTGTCCCGGACGTAAGAATTTTCCGACGCCTCCCCTCACGTCGAGGTAAGGTTCGGGAAAAGGAAACTGAAAAAGGAAAAAAGGAAAAAAAAAAAAGGGGGAAAAGAGACACCGTGAAGTGTTTGACTCCGGTGTTTTGTTCCGAAAGCGGAAATGGATCGGAAATTTTAAACTGATAAACCGGAAGGAAAGGCGCGTCTCGGGGGCAGAAGGTTGGAGAAAGGTTCGGAGCGTCGGCCGGAACTCGCGGGAAAGAGAAAGGAAAGATGGAAAATCAATTTCGGTTCGCGGGACAAAGAAAACGGAGGGCGGCGGTCGAGGGGAAAAATTTCAGCGCCAGGCAGATGGGTTAAATTTTCCGAAAGGCGAAAGATCCGGGATCCTGTCGGGGGGAGGGGGAGGAAAAAGTCGGGGAATAAAAATATTAAAATTCATTTCAACCCCATTCGATCTACGTGGATGTCAGCTAAACGCCATTTAATTTCGCTTCCTCCGTGAACCGCGAAAAAACGGGATTCGCACCCTTGAGGGATGCCACTCGAGGGGAGCGCCCGCGGAACCGAATTTTTCCGGCCCGGGAAAAATTTACCTGAAACCTTCGAACGAAATGCTTGCATTTCGTGCCTGAAACCGAACCCTCCCGCTGCACGGCGAAACATTTTACTCTGAAACTGCGACAGCAAATTCCGCGCTAATAACGTGAAATGCAAAAAATTTTATAAAATAAAATGTAAATATATATATATATATAATGAAATTTTCTTTTTTTCGCGAAACAATTCAATTTTCGCGCATTACATTTTGAGAAATGACGGAACGATGCCTTAGCTTGCGACGGTTTCCGAAGAATGTTTCAAAACTCCGAGCTTCGCATCGCGCTTTACTCGCGAAATGAATTTCGCAGGTTTTCACGGTAGAGCCGGAAAATTTTGAACCCGGGGTGGAAAGCGCGAAAATTACCCGACGGCAAAAGCCTAAGGGAGGCGCATAAATTTGGGGAAAACAGCCCCGTGATTTGGAATGAAAAAATTTCCCGTCTTTGCCGGGGCTCGATGATGCTCCGCCATTTGTGCGACGAAAACGCAATTTTTACATTTAAACGCAGTTCAAAGCGCGACCGAAATTCATTTTCAGTTTCTTTTTTCCTCTTTTTTCGGCTCCCTCATTTTCTTACTTAGCTTTTCCCCGCGCTCTTCCGATCAAAAAAAAACATTTCCCCGTCTTTTTCCCTCCGTTGTAAGCATCTTGTTATTTCCGGTTTTCCGGGCGCTGCCTCGTGCCTTTCCCTGCCAATTACGCTCCGGGAGAGACTTTTCCTTTTTCCCCCCCCCCACCCGGTTGCCCCGGGGACTCGAACTCGAGTCGGAAAAAGCCCGGGAAAAGTCACCTGCGGAAGAGGTCGAAGCTTGGATCTTCCGGAAACCGCGGCGACGCTTCCCTTCCGGTTCCGTTCCTTTGACGGGGAGGCTCTGCCGTCCGATGGAAAAGTTTCTCACCTGTTCGACGATCGATGCCAGCCTCCCGAGAGCTATGCCGTGCTCGTCCTCCCTCGTTATGACCGCGCTTCCAAGCTTGACGACCAGCCTCCTGGCGTACTTGAGCTGACTTCTGTCCGTGAATGTGCTTCGCCTTCGCTCTGCCGTCTGCAGCGCCCTGCGTACTTCCGTGTTCGGTGCCTGAAAAGCATGCATCCGGTTTCGGTTATTTTTTTCGGGGGAAAGAAAAGGTGCGGTGCAAGAGGCAGGAAAACGTTTTCGAAGCTCTTTTACATAAAAGCGATGAAAGCGTACGCCAAATAAAGAGTGTACACACACATATTATCACAGCATCTCATGTATGTATATATATATATATTAAATATATATCATGTTTATGTAGTGCGTTTTATAATAATATGTTTATTTTATATTCATTTATATTCTCCCCTACTCACTGGTTCCTTTTTCTTTTATTTACTGTAGATATTTTACCGAAAATTCAATTTTTGCCGTTTTTTTCTCCTTTTTTGCTTTCCAGATTTAATTTGCCTCAACAAAAACTAATAAAACAAGTTTTTTTTCCCTCTTTTTCTATAAAATCTTATTTTTCTTTCCCACTACACGGTTTCATGCCAGATCGGAAGTTTTCATATGTGTCCCGGAAAAGGGGTAAAGGAAAAGTTTTTCTTCCCGTCTCTGCGAAAAGGGAAGGATTTTCGAATTCGTCCGGGGATTCCCAACAAAGGACCGCGGGATAACTCCGAGAGGGTGAATAAAAAGAAAAAAATTATTTCACACGCATTCGATATTCGAATCACGTCAAATCGCAGCTTCTAAGGTCGGGTTTTAGGGGTAGAAAACACATTTATAATTTTCTGTCTTCCATTTCTTGTGTTTGTCGTTACGGTCAATCGCTGCGAAGGATCGTCGGAGATCGCTCCGCACGCCGCGAAATTTTCGTTGCTGCTGCTGCTGTTGTTACGCGTTGGAAACCTCAAAAACGCTGAAGCTGCGGATCGCACGTGGCTGTGGCGCGATTTATTTCTCACGGGGTTGCTCTCGGCTTCGTTTTTCATCTCTCCAATTTCATTATTTATTGTTTTCCGCCGCCTTTTTTTTTTTTTTTTTTTTTTATCGTCGGGATGCAAAGCGCAATAACAAAAATCGCGCCGACAAGAGGGCAGGGCACGGGAGCTAAGACGAAACCCGGAAAATGTCATTTTCCCGCATGAAAATCCACGCTGTGGAAGTGCGAATCGGGAAAATCGTACAAACGCGTACGGTTCTGATACAATTAACGTGCGAATAGTTTTTGGCTTTTCCTTTTTTCCCTCTCGCTCGGCGAACCGGGTGAAAAATTTTCCGACGCCTTGCAAAGTCATCGTTGCGGATGATGAGCCGAGAGCTTTCGCAATCGGAAAATCAAAACCGGAAAAAAAAAAAAAAGGAAATTCCTGCAGAGCCGTTCATTTGCATTACCAACGCCGGAAAAACCTCTCGCTTACGGTGGGAAATCTTTAAAATTTCTTAATTGCCGGCGGGGATCCTTTTTCACCCGGAGAAGTTTCCAACAACGAAACGATTCCCGCGGAGCAGGGCTTCACCCGATTATTTTAAGTTTTCGCTTCGAGTCCTTCCGGCGACCTGAAAATCCTCGCAACCTTTCGCTCTTTTTCCAGACTCTGCAGACGGGATTGGGAGGCAGCGTCGAGACGGAAGGGAAAATCGCGTCCACCTCAGCGGGCGACAGGATGGTCGAAACGTCGAAGAGCCGGCTCGAAAAACGGGAGGAGAAAAAAAAAATTAAAAAATTTTCGGGAAGACGACAGAAAGCTGCGGCAGTGCGCAAGGGAGGCGGAATTAGCAATTTCGAATGTTCCGCATTTGAATTAAGAGCCGTAAATTTTCGCAAGGTACGCGGGAATCTCCGACACAACAGAAGGGAAATGCTGACGAATCATTTCGGATTTCCGAATATGCAAACGCGCCAGAAGCCGACGTTCTTTTTAAACTTCGCCTTAGAACAGACCACCCTGGATCTTGTTCTTCCTATTTCCGGTGATCGTTTGAAAATTCGAAAATGATTTTCCTGCCGTGCGGGCCGGATAACCTAACCTCGCTTTTCTTCCCGCTCTTTTTCTTTTTTTTTTTTTTTTTTCCAGAAACATTTCATGAACCATAAATATTTCACCGTTCTCGCTTCCGATCTCCCGGAAAGGAAAATCCCATCGTCATTACTCTTTTCTAAATCGATTTTTCTTCCCGCGGAAGAAAGCCCCGCCGACTTTTTCCCGCCGGAGAAAATATCTCAATGAATTAATTTTCCGGGCCAAGTTCCCTCACTCGCGAGCAGCGGCCCGACAATGGAAATCCTTCCAAATCCGAACCGTTCGCCGCCTCTTCCCGGCACTTCAGAAATTGAGCAGGAACGCCGCTCGTTCGGATTTTCCGTCCCCCAGAGGCACATCCCCCCCCAACGAGCCCGATTTTTTTCGCTGGCGCTCACCCCGCCGGCGTCATCGGCGGGCCCGACGAATCCATCGGTCGGGACCTCGGCCCTTACCCCCGACCAAAAGGGGTGAGATTTACCGAATTTTTCCCCCCGATCGAAATTCCCATTCGCAAGTTCCGGGGCGGGGGGTTAACCAAACCCGGTTTGCGGCGCGTCGAACGGCTCCGGCCATAAAAACCACAGAGTCTAACATTCGAGCCGTGAACCTAAGGAGCACTCATTGAAATCTTATCAAGGTCGTAACATGAATCTGTTTACGTGTTCTTCGTGTTTCTTAGACGTTATCATCTGACTCGCTGGTCAGGGCCATGTCGAATATTTTTTTATTTATTTATTAATTTACAAAAAAAAAAATTAATAATAATAATAATAATAATAAATAGATACAGAGACGGGAGCGAAAGTTGCGCGCAGCCTCCCAGATTTCCCCGTGGAAAAAAGCGCGCCCGACGGAACCGGAACCGGAAATCGACGCTTTGGGGACTTTCACTTTTCCCCACGTAACGTCGTCACAGACTTTTCTCTCTCGCATCCTTTCCCGGTACGAGAGAGACAGCGGTGAAGAAAAAAAAAAAAAATCCCCAAAGTTTGCGCAAAATCAAAGCTCTCCTTTTCGCTTTCCCTCCGCACGTTGAAATGGAGCTTTTGCATAACGTCAATGACCAACCGCAAAGCTCCGTCGGACGAATATAACCCAGTCGAACAGCGTGCCCTCGGTTCAAGCGCCTAATTACGATTTTCAGCACTTTCCGATACACTTATCAAACAACAATTTTCCGCCGGAAAATCGCGGCGGGCAACCGCGAATGCGCTCCCATAATATGGAAGGATGGAAAAGCAGCGAAAAGTCGCCAAATTTCCGACGGTTTCGGAGATCTTTCCCATCCGAGAACGGAATCGCGGACGAGAAACCAAAAAGTTTTTCAACATCTTACGCTTTTCTGCCTTATCAGTTCCGGGTACCAAGTCCTGCCGATGCCCGACGAGTGCCTGCAGGCGGAATCGTAAGCTTTCGTCTTCGGCGGGAGCAGGGCCGGGCAGTTGGACCGTGCCCAACCGTGCCCGAAGAGCATCAGGCTGCCCCGACAGAAAGAACGCGATCTGAAACGAGAAAAATTTTGCCTGGCAAACGAGGGAACGATCGAGCTTTGCACGGGATTTGACGCCGCGCAACGGTTTCCGCTCCGTGCCGAAGCAAGCGGTGCAGCCACTTCCGACAGCACCGCTTTATTTAATTCCATTCTCCAACGTACCTCTGACGATAGAACATCTTAGAGTTGCGACCGAGGAACTTCCCCCAGGAGCGTCGCGAATAAAAACTATCTGAAAGTTGAACAGCTACTGATCAATCTGTTTATACAGGCGAAAACAATGTTCTTTGCGTAATATTTATCTTACAGGGACAGATCCAATAGGTTATACTTTGATAACATGTTAAATGTAAACCAATAACAATTATTTTCAGTGCATAACCAGTGAAGTCAAAAGGATGCCACAACTTTTCACGGTATTAAATGTAAGGAAGACAACGATCGCTGCTGATTTTCCACGTGCGGCTCTGTGATTCCACGCCGGGGATTAAAACCGGAAAAGGAAACGAGCTAATTTTCGTATTGCCTTCTGCTCCCGGATCACTCTCGAGCCTTCCGCGCCCGGGATCCCGATTTTCGACCTCGGCTCGATTCACATTTTCCGGGGAAAAGTGGAAAAACTGCCGTTCGCTTCGCGGGCGGAAACCCGGACGCCCAAGGAGCGGACGAGGGACATCGCACCGCCGGAAACAGAAGATCGAATCAGTTTGAACCATCCATCTACCCATGGGTCCTCGCTGTGCCTGGCTCTCCCCACCGTCCCGTCACAGGTATTGCACGAAACCGTCATGTAGAACCGAATGAACGTTGTTCGGGTTGGCAGCCAGGTTAAAACTCAGCCAGAACTCGTTACTGTGAACTGAAATTTCTCGTCCACGTTTTTAATTTCGATTTGAGGGCGTCTCCCACTGGGGGATGCTCCTTACCCGTGGCATTAGATCATCCCGAAACTGAAGGTGAAAAAACATGGAAGACGAAAATTTTTCGAAAAAGCGATACATCGGACGGGTACGGATTTAATTCGATTCTTCACTTTAAGTACATTACATGTGTTTATACACGCATATATTTATTACACTCGCTTTTATCAGCGATGCTAATGCGTATTGACATTAAATCTGACCCAAAAATATGAGGTTAGGACAAGGTTTTTATGCCTCAGACGTAAATTCGTTGTTTACAACGATCTGAGGCAAGATTAATCCGTAATTTGGTCTTCTTTCGGTGCGAAAATTACAGAATAATACATAAAGGATGTGTTATGCTACCACGTTAAAGGAGCACCATGCGAGGATTACCGAAACGGTTATTAGAAATTAAAGTAGTTATATATATTCGCATGGGTCCGGCGTAAACGGAAATCGAGAAAGGTTCATTCCAGCAGGGGTGGAAGCACACGTAAAGTGGGTTATAATCCTGCGGGTCCGGGCATGCTGAGTTCGAGTTTACCGAATCAAATGATGCCGCACGTGTAAGATTCGGGAAAAGGAAAATTTTCTTCAGCTTTTTGAATTTTCTTTAGTTCGGGTTGATGGCGGCGTTGAAAAAAAATCCGCAACTTCTCTGCCCCCGTGAATAAATGCTTTAGATCGGCGCATCGGAAAAGCGAATCCCGTCGTTCCGGTCCGACGACTCGCTTCCTGTTCCTGCGGCTCGGGGCTGCAGCACTGTATGAGAGGATTCCCCGCGCCCCACGCGAACGATTTGCTTTCTCCCGCTTCGCTCTGACGTCCTCATTCTGACCTCCTCACGACCAGGAGCGGGATTCCCGACCCGGGCGGAAAAATCGAACCTAGGCGCTGGGCGATCGGCCGAAAAAAATGATTTTTCGGAGCCCCCCTCCCCCGGGGGCGAAGCAAATTTTAGGCGGCGGCACCTCCCGTCCGTTCGAACAGGTCTCTCCCGCTGTTGCAAAAAAAATCACATCCAGATTTTGGACGGAGATTCAAAGCGACGAGAAACGCGAAATTTTCGTGGGATTTTCCTGCGCTGATGTTTAACCGTCAGGTTTAGATTTAAGCGATGGGAGTTGGTTGGAAGAACAATGTATGGAAACGTCCAAAACAGTTAGCGATGGAAAATAAATTGCACCGACTAATAACGCTAATAACATTAACGATTCTCTTATCCGATTGCAGTTTGCTCTTTTTCGTACTGTTTCTTCTGGCGCTACACATGTCAGAGTCGGACCTTTGAAAAAATACGATTTTCTGGTTGTCTGTCGTGAATGAAATTTGAACAATGCATTTTTCCTCAACCCGCAATAAATGACGATCCGAAATATTTCACTTTTCCTTCCGGCACTCCGCAGTTTTCCGCACAAACCGGATACGCGCCTCGTCCGCGGTTTTTCAAGGATCGCAGTCCAGCGACGATGTACAAGGAGCTTAAACTTCGTTCTCAAGAGAGCGGTACTTTGCCTTCGCGCGATACCGGCAGCGGAAATCGCGCACGCCGTCGACGTGACCGGAGACGACTCCGCTTACCTTTCGATCGACTTCCTGCCCAAAATGACAATTTTTGGTATTTCGATTTGCGACTGCCTCGCTTATTCTCATTTGGTTTTATCGTTCTGGCTCCGCTGCAGTCCGCCCCTTGATCCGGGCACAGAAATCCTGAACGCTTCGATTCGAGGTGGGCACCGAACGAGATCCACCGTTCGTGCGGTTGATGGGGTCGCTGACGAATGAAAATTATATTATTGAAAAAAGGAAAAAAGGTAACTTGAAAACTCTCCGAAGTGCACGAATCCGCATGCCCAAGGATTGGTGGACCGGTCGGTTGCTACTCAAAGAATCTAAGTTAAAGGAGATGAAATGTAAATTCTGCGCTCCTGGACATCGGTTGATTTTCCGGCAAGAAAAATTTCGAGGTTTCCTCCGGATAAATCTTCTCCCTTCCGGGGTTCCAATCGAAGGTCCATCCCGAGGGGGTGAATTTTCCGAAAGGGATTCCTCGAGGAAAGCGCGCAGTTTTGGCGTTGCCGAAGTCCCGACCCTTCCCGTCGCGAAACGGGAAATCGATGTCGATTCGCGAAAGACGGAAGTCGAGTGAGACGCACGAGGGCGTTTCCCGCGGTCCAACGAGCATTTTGTCCGATGCACCGCTCGACGCGACGGCGGGTGCCCCGAGGGTGGTTGCCCACCGCCGCCCCCTCCCCCCCCGATGACCGACAATTAGTTCAATTCGCGTTTTTCACCCTGCCGCCCCCGTTTCGTTTAAGGGAGGCAAACTCGACGTTCTCGACGCGAATCCTTCGGGCTCCGATCCTGCGCGGTGGAGTTTCCATCCGAACCGCGGCGGAAGGCGCGCCTCAGAGGGAAGCTGCCTCCCTCTGACGTTCGTAAAAGTTTTCACCCCTCAGAAAAAAGGAAACAGCGAATTTGCCGAAACGGTAGCTCCGCTTGGGAATTCCCGCTCCGAAATCGAAAGTGCGGTCCCGCAAGATTGAAATTTTCCGTTTTGGGGAAAAATTTTTTACAATTGCCGGGATAACTTTTTCCCCGGGCGGAGTCCAACTGATGGAAATTTCCCGCTTGCCGGACCGCGATTTGAAGGTTTACACATGATAATAGGTTACGGGGGGGGGGGGGGGTGCAAATCTCCAAAAAGATTCCGGCGTTAGCTCAATCGGTTTGAATCAAAATTTGGGAACCTTTTTTCGTTTTTATATATTCCCATTCGGTTTGCGTTGTCAAAGCCCGCATTTATTCACTCGCTTAAAGAGACGACTATGGAAATGGAATCCGCCACATGCAGAATTCGTTGTGGGAAGTTCTAATAAAAGCTTATAAGTCGGGGTTTATTAAAAAAGGCACGAACAAGGGAGAGAGAGAGATATAAAGATGGAAATTATTATTATTCCGGACGCAATAAGCCTCCGGCTTTAATATTCGAAATTTCTACCACGTCGTTTACTGCAAAATATCTAATATATAAAAATACTTTTCCCATAATAAAATATTCGCGACGTTTGAAAATCCCGTAAAGAGCACCCGCTTCCGAAAATTTTGCCTGTCCAAACAGTTTCCACTCCTCCGGCAATTACCCGTTGAATGAGAGAAACGTCACTTCCGGAGTCTTATTTTCGGCCGGCCGGGGAAAACGGCCCTCGAGGATCGAAAAAATTCAGCTCCTACGGGGAGGTCGGAGAAGAAAATCCACTTTCGGAATACAAATTGATTCATTAAACCAAAGACGAATCCGGGCAAAAATAATCTTCCAGGTCGGGTTCCAATTTCCCACCGGATAAGGCAAACGCTTAATATTAAAAACGTCTCGCGACGGCGTTTTCCCGCTGCCAACTTAAGAAAAAAGAATTCGGCGCGCCTTCCACTTCCTCCCCCGGAGCCGAGTGCGTCGTCCGCTTCCGGGACGCGGATTTTCGGGTTGCTCTCCTCGAACGGCCGTCTCCGCGCCGGAGAGGCGCCGGTTCCCGCCCCGGGGACCGGAGCGATCGCTTCCGGCGTTTCGCGGGGCAGAAGGCACCCGAAACAGCAGCAGAGGCTTTGCGACCGATCGCTGACGCGCGCGGAGCGGTTTAGCTGGGCCGCAATTAAATTTCGCCGCGGAGCGCGTCCGTCGCCGCTTGCTCCCGACGCCCTGGAGTTCCTGCGAAAGATTTTAAAAACCAAATTTCCCCGCCGCATTTCCGTCTCGTTTCGCACATTCGGGAGTGGCGAAGCCTCCGCACTTCTTTCTTTTTCCACTCCGGTTTCCCGTTTCGTGGGTTTTTTCCCTTTTGCAGGGGATGTTGCCTCCCTGTAAATTTAAAAACGAAAAAAAAAAAAAATTCATATTTGTTGCATGAGAATTTTTTCATCCCCCTGTACCCTTTCGCTGGTTGAGTTTCGTTTTTACATCCCCGCACGGGACATGATTAAATTTAACACTTTCCCACTAGCATAATTTATAAAACTGATGACAAGCAATGTGCTTACTTGAATTTCGTTTTGGACAAAAAAAGAAAAAAAACGAAATGATTATATATTTTTATAATTTACATATAAAATTTTTTAATAATGAACCGGTTGCGTGCGTTCGATTTTTCACCAAAGATTCACAACTCATCTGTGAGTTTAATATAAATATTTGCGGAATTCTCCTTTTACGCACTGATGTATTAGAGCTGGATTTGATGACGGACACGGATAATATAATGCAAAGAAAAAAAAATAAGTTACCCAATTATGTTACAAATAAACAAAAAAAAAAATAAAATAGGTTTCCAATTATGTTTCCTTTGCAGTGTGGAGACGAAGAAGAGAACCGAAGATAAATGTGATATATATATACTTTTATATATATATATATATTTTTTCTTCAATTGGATAAATGAGGATGAAGGGAAAGATGAAGAAAATCTTTTTTTGTTTTATTAAAAAAAAAAAAAAAAAACCGGAAAACCAATATTTATTTCTACTTTTCAATTTTCGTATATTTCTTCTTGATAAATTAAATCCATAAAGAGTCGAACAGATATAAAACAACTTCAAATGTATTTTTTAAATATCATTATTTTCGTTATAAATTGTTTGTTACTGTTTCCGGGATAAGGATTTTTCTTATTTTTACCGGCGATTCTCGGATAAAAGTAAAAAAAAGGAAAAAAAGTGGAAATCTTCGACATGGTCGCTTTTCGAAGAACATATATATATATATAACGTACAGCGCTCACTGTAACGAAATCTTATATATATATATAATGTGTTTTCAACTTCTTTGTTACGTAAAACGTAACCAGTGATCTGTTGTTATTATGCATTAAGCAATATTTTTTTGAACCTATTACGATAAATATTGTTTTATTCGTTATCTATTTTTTTTTTTTTTTACGTTGCATTCGTATGAAACAAAGTGCAAACGTTACACACATAAAATCAGTAAGTATATTTGAGCGGAAATACATCACGAAATATTGGAAAATTGTGGCCGTACATTCATTACGCATATAAAACTCGAGCTCAGACGTAAATCTGAGGCAAATATTTATAACGATTATTTATGTTAGCGATATATATCCTTCTTGTTGAACGGATCAGGCTTGCGAATGTAATTGCGGAACACAAGGAAAACGTTGTTCGGTAAAAAAATCAGAACCGAGATTTAATTTAAATGATATTGGTTGCCAACAAAGTGATGCATAAAAAGAAGCGGAATCAGATGAATGTCGAATTAAAATAGGAATCTGAAAACTTGGCAAATATTAAATACTCTACTGATGGATCCATATTTATTGGTTTTTTTTTCGCGCTCGTATACCGCAGAGAAATGAAAACATTCGGTGCGCAAAGAGTGCACTGGTGTGCGTGTACACCTTCCGTTTCAGCGCACGCTTCGCTTTTTTTGGCGGAAAAGGGTGGACAGGGACCGGCGCATTCTGCAGCATCGGTGCACGCTGCGGACCTGTGGTTAGGTTCACCGTCGGAGATTTTCCGGATTGAAGGGGAGGGGCGGGGGGGGGGGGGTCTTTCGCGGCAGAAGGGGATTCCGGGCAGGGTGCGGAGGCCGAATCGCCGATTTTTTGGCCGCCTTCGCCATTCCCGGGGGTGCATTCGAATACGCTTCAAGATACGCGTTCCCGAGCGGGGAAACTTTTTATTATCTTTTTTATTAGACATTTGAAGTCATCGCGTTCGCCTCGTGAGGAGAACCGGACGGTTCAAACGCTGCACCGAGAGCCTTAAAATGTAATGGGATCGGTGATGCGCCAAGGGAAAATCCACTTAATTGAAGGTTGAAAAATGTAAAATATAACAACGAGGTGCGTCGTTAATGCAAAAAGGATGGGGATGAAAATTTTTCGATTTTCGCACTGTTGGTTTTTCCAGGGGCGAATTTTGCGAGGCTTTGCATTGTAGCAAAAGCTCACGATACATGTCTGTTGAAGCCGTTTGGAATTTGTCAGGCTTCAAGTCTGAAACCGGTAACAAATTCTGCGGTTCCTTTTAAGGTTCACACAATCGCCGAAAGATATGGACGCGATCGACGCGGCGACGTGCTGCTGCCGCGGTATTCTACAGTACAAATATAACTTTCTTGAGCCGAACAATAAATTATTGTTCTTCAAACGGAAAAATTCACCCGTTGGGGGGGCGCACCAGACGTGGACCTGCGATTCGTCCGTCCGTGCACGGTAAGCGATCTGCTGCGAGGGACAATGGCGGGGTTGTGGCTGCGTGTCCGCGGTTTTTTTCCAGCAGCTCTCCGGCTGGATTTTCCGGGGCAGCCTTTCGCGGCTACGCCCCTCTTTCGCCGACGGAAATTCCGCCGTTTTCTTTTCCCCTGCGTCGACGGATCGCGTAAAATTTTCGGTGCGAGCTTTTGATTTGTCGAGTTCCCCGCCGACTGCAAGAAGTTGCTCTTAGCTAAGTGCAAAAATGTCCAATCTCCGTTCATTTTTCCCTTTTCCAGCTTTGCCTCCGCTTAAAATCTCCCAATTATTTCTCATCTGGTACTATTTAATTAACTTTCCGACAATTTATGTAATGTTCTCGCCTTGTTCTTCGCCCGGCTAATTCCTTTTTCTTCCCATCTCTCCTCACGGTGTGCAGGATTACTTGAATTTATTTTCCCGTCAAAGCTTACGGCGCATGCAAATGGCACGATCGTAACGTAAATCATTCATCCCGTTGAATCAAGAAACCTGAAGTTTTGCCTTTTTTTATTGAGTCGATCGCGTATGTACTTAATCATCGTAAATAACGGGAAGAATTTTATTCTGTTCATATTTCGATGTGTATGAAACTTAAAATCGCCGTTTAATTCCTGCACATATTCACACCAACGAAAAATTAAATTTGCGAAATAGTTTAAGCTGCTGGAAGTAATAACAGCGATGCTTATTATTACTATCAGTATATCCTTATTTGCGTGAATGCGCGTTACATCCGTCAATATTTGTATAAATATTAATATATGCGACCCGGCAGATTATGTAATTGAAATAGCGACGCATGCGACACTTATACTGGAAGCGTCTCGTGTTTGGTTTTATTATTTGAATCCGAAGTTGACAATGCAATGGGTTCTTATAAAGCATTTTCGAGCGAATGAATGTAATATTTCGTATATTTTATGATATAATTATTTTATGTATATGTTGGCTTTATATGTTGTTTGGATTTCGTTAATCAGTCAAAACAGATCAGCTTTATATGCAAAATATTGTTGTTATTAAACGCGCGGTGGCGAAAACAATTTCGCTCAAATTTTCCGTTTTAATTTTCGATTTCAGGTTCAACCTCTCGCGTCTTCTTTCTCCGCGATTTGCTTCCCTCTTCGCCAGCCGGTAAGATGCCGGAGCAACTCAACTGCGCGAAATGGACGGCGGTGGACGCTCGCGCGAAGGAGGATCAATTCGCCTTAAGCTCTTTTCCGTCGAAGTCGGGGTTGCTTTTTCCTCCACTTTGGACCTACCCTTCCACCCACGGAACTGCATCCAAAAGTGTGGAGGAAGAAAGTAATTCGGAGTACCGAATTTCGCGGCACTCTCCCGCGGATGATGGAGATTTGCTCTCCCACGGAGGCAATCCTCACCTTTTTCCACGTTTTCCAGCCTTTAACGGAGCCATCGATGTCTTCTTCCAGGCCTTCCGCGGGTTCGCCCCGCAATTTCTCGTGCATTCGTCCTTCTCGGGTTTCCGGAGTCCACGCCACCCTTTTCCGGCTCCAGAATCCGCGAGGGCTTCGAGCGCTGGAAAAAGAAAACGATTTCGCCGTCCCCAGCTTTGTTTTTCCTTTTTCTTTTTTAATTTTCCGCGGCGCAACAACTGCTGCCACGACGCTCTGACGCCGTTTCGAGCAATCCTGTAATTACGAAACTTAACAGTTAATTTCCTTTGTTTACCGCTGATCACTTGGCTTCCCTAATTCAAGCTTGTGTTTCGTGACTCAATTTGCCGGGGGACGAAGAATCAGGTAGGATCCGTCCGATCCGCGTTCAGTTTTTGATGCATTTATTTAGTTTAATCGCTTACTTTCAACGTTTAAGGATTCGAACAAACCTTTTATTTTTTTTTTTTTTTTTTTTCCTGCGTCCCCCGGGCAAAACATTTCGCGCGGTCCACCGGACGACGTTTTCCGCGTCCCGAACCGTCCGTCACTTCCGGTTGGGGGTTGGGGAGGGTGTGTGGCCGGCCGAAGGAGAACGGTCGTTAAGTATCTCCAAGCAGCGGAGGGGCGGAGGCTGGGAAATTTTCCATCCCCACGCGGTGAAAAGTGTGCGAGACGGCGGAACTCGCGAGCGTGCTGTCAGGGGTGCTGAAGGCGAAAGCTTCAGTCGGGCTTTCGCTTTCGGAGCGGGCAGCACGCGAAGCGAGCTTTCGAAGAGCTTTCCCTCGGCGCTGAAAGAGCTTTTCGCCTGCCTCGGGATGAATTTTCGAAAATCCTCGGAAGAGAAACGCGGAGTTCGAGAAAGCGAATGACGCCTCTTTCCCCGTACCTGATTTTCATCTTCCTGCCGAGGCTCTTGCTTTGGAATTTTCTGTTCTTCCCTCTTTTCATGTTTTCGCGGATTTTTTTCTTTTTCCTTTCACTCTGCGGCGTCATCTTCGGTGCGAAAAGTAAAAGAATTTTTTTTTTCCTCGATCAGTTGCCGTATTTAAAAGAATTTTCCCTCGGTAAGTTGACTCGATAGCACATTAAAAACGAATAAATCTGTAATTGTGTAATTTGTGAAGCATACTTGAAAAATACGAGATTGTTGTATGATTTTATTGGGACGGGTATCTGCCATTTCCCCTCTGACATAAAAAAAAAAAAATTACTTTTCAATGTATTCTCCATAACTTTGTTTTGCCATTTTTTTTCAAACTATCCAAAAAAATAACGCACACACACATATATATATATAAACATTATAACGCGCTTCTTTTTTAAAATCGATATACAAAAGTTAAAAAAAAATTGCTGTATAATTTCGACAGGTTATGATTATGCTTTTTATTTCTCAATCAAAAAAATTCATAATTTAGTTATACTTTTATTAAAAAAAAAAAAATAAAGGATAATATCAAACATTTTACATTAAACCATCACTTATGAAATATACAATCTATGTTCGAGCATACAATTCATTCAATCGTATTGTTAACAGATTTATAACATGCAAAGACGAATTTCGGTACGTAAGTTTTCTCTTTGTAATTTTTATCATAGATTATCCGAAAAATTTCAACACGGCAAACTGCGGCGATCTTAATCTGTCTCTTACAATATTGTACATAATGTTAATTAATTAATTACACGAAGTGTAATGCAATTCTGTTTTCGGGATGGATTTTTTTTTTTTAATATAAAATTTTTATTTTTAATGGGAAAAATGTATAAATTTTATATTTCCTCTTTGGGAAAATGAAAAAATTTTGGCACCGGGGAAGTGACGACAAATAAAATCTATCGGGGGGGGGAATCGAAAGTTGTCCGAAAATCGGCTGCCGGAAAAATCACGGCTCGAACAAGAATATTTTCGGTCACATACACAATGAGTTCACGTTTGGAAATTTCAAAGCTTCGAATTTTTCATGCAATTTTTCGGTGCAATGTTTATTCTCCATAATTGTCGGATTTGTTGAATCCCGCTTGTGTTTCCTTGCCGCCCAATGAGTGCGAACACGCACACACACACACACACACACACACACACACGCAGCGAAAGAGTCCGGAAAAATCCGGGACTAACGAAGGAAATTTCGAATTTATTTTGGAAATTCACGTGCGGAATCTCGCGCTGGGAATTTTCCCCGGGGTGGGGGAAAGCGAAGGGAATCCGAGAGGAACCCGCGGAAAATCCGCAAGATTTTTCGTGCCCGAAATGCGGGGCGCAACCATTTTCGGAAATTTACGTCAAATCGCGCAAAACGATTGCCTAACGGAATGAAAAATGTGGCCCGCATCATTCCCCGGGGAAAAACTCGAACTGCATCCGTGCAAGAAAGAAAACAAACAAAACGTTCAAAAATGCAAGCGAAAGCGGCTCAAAATTGTTCGCGGCGTCGGAAATTGCCCGGTCCCTGCGGCATTTTCGAAGGACGCGGTGTTAACGAACTCCTGTTGCTAGCCGAACGGAAAAGCCACGCGAAAAAACTGAATTCATCCTCGGCGGACTGAAACGCATGAACCCGGCCGCGATTATTCATTCCGTTAACAGGAATGTTAACGCGTTCGGGATCAGGCATCGACCGAGGAAGAAGGATTCCCGAACGTCGTCCGCGGCGCTCGCGAACAGCAGGCACCGCAGAAATTCTCCCCCTCGGTCTCCCGCAGCCCGGAGACCATTGCGAGCGCGAAACCTTTTCTCGGTTCCGATGATTTGGAAATTTGGGATGAAGTTTTTCAAGTGCTGACGCCGTTCGCAAATAATTTATATTCCAGCTCGGGGCAAACGGCCCGGTCCTGGAATACGAAAACGGGCGCCGGTTCGCCAAGGAGCTAAATCCGCATTCGGATCGAGTGGAGGAGGATTCCCAAAATTTTTGTCAATCTTGTGCTCGGGTCGGACGATGGAAGGCCGGCACCGTGTAAAACGAGGAGTCGGCCCTCGGGAGATGGGATAACACTGTTTGCATATCAATTGAGCCGAAATCTCGATTTCGGACCGGAGGGAAGCTGCAGCGGCCGTCGAATCGAATCCTTTGCCGAACCCGAAGGGGGGGGGGGCACTTCCTCGATCGGGTTAGGTTAGATCGACAGAAACTGACTCGCTTGCGGCGAGAAAAAGTGCAAAGAATCGGTGCACACCGGGAAGATACTCTCGATATCCGCTGTTCGTTTTCCGGAATCTTGCACTTATACGACCGAACGACTTTTTGAGAAAATAAGAAGATGAAATCGCATTTTCCGCATTTTCCGAAACTATGTTTTTAAACGTGGAACTTAAGGAAAGCGCCGAATTTGGCCGGCGAATTCCAGAGGCAGGCCTCCGACTTTTTTGCAATTGCCTGTATCGCGTGTGCACCCGAAAGACTGTTTGCATTCGTCTGAAACTTCAAATAAAATTTCCTTTCTGCGAGGTATCACTCATTTTCCCTCCTGCCAGCCTGCAGATGAACGGGTCAGCAATGCAGACCTAATTTTTCGTCCCCTTTTATGCGATCCCGCGCCTTCACTTTTCCCGATTTTTCGGTTTTATTTTTTTCTTTTTTTTTTTTGCTGCAGTCTAAAGCGGAAAATTGGGCAGATCACAATCGCGAGCAGAATGCACGTAGTTCTGACAAAATTCTGAGGACACATCTGAAGCTTATGGATGAAGAAATAAAACGAGATTGTGTCTTCGTGGTACAAAAAGGCAAGGGATATCTCGATTCCTGTTCCGACTTTTCGGCTATCGCGACATCGATGATTTTCCTTTTTCTTTTGAATCCCATTCAGGTTTCGAATCCGCTCTCTGATCGTACCTGTCTTTATCCAAGTATAGCATCCGACAGCTTTGAAGAGCGACTTCTTGATCTGACAGCGAACGAGAATGTTATTTGGCCAAACCCATAATACACACGAGAAAAAAAAAAATTTCAGAATTATAATCATTTTCTTTTTATTTGTACGGCGGGAGTTAAATCCCACGGTAAATAACGATTATTCAAACCAAATATAAGTTATTATGCGGCAAGATAATAGTTATCGTTACCGAACATCAAATCTTTTTGTGCTGCATTCGAAGCACGTTTATTTATTGGAGATTTCGCAAGGTTTTCTTACTGGTCCTCAAAGGTAGGAGCATTTTCGCAAAATTTTGACCGAAAACGGGAATTATACTAAAATGCAGTCGGCCGTAATAGAAAAATACCTTTTGCTTAAATCCCCCCGAAGATTGATACAGTGATGCAGCACTGTTTAGTTACTTACCACTCGCAACGGCAAAAGCTGTACCGTACAAAAAGTTTTCCGCGACGACGATAAATGTGCGGCAGAATAGCCGACAAGCATCTGTTGTCAGTTAAGAAATAAAGTTATTAAAAATAATTAAGCAAAGATAAAATGGAAAATATTAAGGATACCGCGAAAGAATCCCGTGAAATAATTAACGGAGCCGAAGCCTCAGAATTAAGATTGACACCGAATACGGAGACTTCTTCAATTTTTTTTTTCACTTTTTAACGCGGGCAAGAAGTGAAAAAAGCTTTTAAAATATTCCCCGGGAAGGAGTTCCAACTTTAAAACTGCGGAAGGAAGCCGTAGGAAACTGGAATTTCCGAAATGGAAATCTGGGCAGAAATCGGGGAACGTGAAATGCTCTTCGAAGGATTCCCAACCTCCGTCAGACGTTCGCGATACGAGTTATCTGCGCGCAGCAAAAGCGGAGCCCGGCACCGAAAATCGGATATAAGTTTTCGGTTTAACGAGAGATAAAGCGGAAACGCAAGGAAGGAGCTTCCGAGCAGGAAGATGCGAGGAAGAGGGCTTTCGCGATCCTGCCCTGCTCTCCCGCGGCTTTCCCGCCGCAAAAATCCGTCCCGGTCCTCAGCTTCCGCTTCCTCCCGCCTCTCGCGGACATCGCCGTCCGACCGGTGGAAAGTGCCCCAGCCGCGGCATTCCGATGTTTCTTACACCGGCAAACTGGGCAAGCTCTCCGCGCGCCCAACAGCAAGGGAAAAGGCAAAATTTCTCCGGCAGCAAATGTCCGAATTCACCCTTTTAACGAAACCGAAGCTTTTCATTTAGCGGCAAATTATTTTTTACCGCGATTGCTTAAGCATCATTAGCGGGGGGCATCGCGAGGGCCCCCTTCGTTCAGTCCTGAGGTTTCGTACCTGAAGGCGAGCCCCGGAAATCGTTAGAAACTGAACTTGGTTCACTTGCCCGTGGATTTTCCGCGATTGTTCCGCTCATCCCTTTTCCGCTTCAAACGTTTAAAACCTCAAATTGCAGGTCTCCTCTTGAGCTGGAAATGAATCGCGATTCAAGCTGAGGGAATGTAAATTAATGCGAGGTTGCGACATTTGGAAATGGAAAATAAAAACAAATTCAGTTTTGTTATAAAAGCATTTAAAGTACGCGTGAGATCTACACGCATCAAAGCAAATGCGTTGTAAATGCTAATTCGGTTTCTGTTTTTTATTCCACCAAAGAAGTCGCTTTTACGTCGGACGGATGGAACGGTGATTAGCGGCAAATTTGCCGCGCGATGTCTTATGGATGTTCAAAGACCCGGAATTTCCCCGTTCGTTTAATTGCCGCCGGCACGGGCTTCGGGAAGGCGAAACAAAGCGTTTGCGATTTAAAAAAAAAAAAGTCGGAGAAAGCGGAGAAAGCGAAGAAAGGGAGGGAAATTGTCATCCGGGATTGAAAGTTCAGAAAAATTGCAGGGGCAGAGGCAGGGGCGGAGACGGATTTTGCATCGGAGGAAGCTTCCTCATCCCATCGGAGCCCTTCGCGATTTTCGCGAAAAACCGCTGTCGGAGCTCCTTTCGCTTCCTTCCCTCAGCTCCTCATCGTGCAGCGTCCGCACGTCCCTTCGGGGGAGGTGAAATCCAATCGCTCGAACCACTTTTTGCGCGGAGGGAAAAAGGTATTTCGTTCCCAACAGTTGGCGACACTTTCGCGGACGCCTCCGATTGGTCGAAAGGCAAATTTGTCATCGGATGAAAGGAGACTTCGCCCCACGCCTTCACCGATCTCGGATGCCTTGGTTCACGCCCTGGGCCCCGCTTCCGTCGCAAAGCACTGGAAATTGCGATTACCGCGTTGCTTGAAAGATAACGCGAAAAGCCGTCAAAAAAAATAAACGTCCCGAAAAATTAATAAAAAATAATGAAAATCAACATTTCGAACGTTTCTTTTAACCACGTTCAATTCATAAGACGTTTTTAAACGACAAGGAAAATCATTTGGAATGAGTTACGTTTAGTGAATGCATCGACGAAGAAAATTGCGTTCGTTTACTGAAACTTGAAATGTATTTTTTAAAATTTTCCACATAATACGTGCGCACTGCGCATTTTGTTTCCTGAAAAATTTTTATCGTTTTCTTTTATGCTTTCTTCGCCGAAGCGAAAATTAATCCGATGTCACACGTATCCGAAAGCAATATATTGTACTTTTACATGTGCGCATATATGTACGTATTCGTTATATGTCCTCGCGATTTTTGAAAGATGAATTCCGACCTTTTCCAGTTCTCTAACGAGTTTCAGCGGCCGACGGTCATTCAGAGAAATATTCCTCCTTATTCATACGGACGGTTCGCAAAGAAAACGCAATTTATGCTTCAAAGTACTCTTCCATACGGTGGGATGGCGCCAGGTTTTTTTTCTTTATTTTTTTTTTTTTTTGACCCAAGAAGAAAGTACAACCGCGATCAATCGGATCCGACGTATAAACATATCATCGACATCAACGGAGATACAAGTCATCGCTTTCCTAATAATGCCTTCCGCACAACAAATCATCTTCAACCCGCGAAGCCCTTTTGAAACCGCCACATCCCAGTGTGATTTGCGCTAAATTCGTCGCCAGAAAAAAAATAAAGTAAAAATGAAACGCGATCGAGTTAATTGTGACGTTTAAAATACAAAAATAAAAGCTTTATCCGACATACGTCCGTGAAAGCGTTAAAAATAATTTCTCGAGTAAAGGCCCACGTTGAAAACGGCAGCTTACTGCGCCTTTCATCGTTCGTAAAGATGATGTTTTGCTGCGCTGATGCACAAATTCCTTAAGCGTTAAAAAGTGTTTCGATTAACGAATAACGCTAAAAAGCGAAAATAATATTTTGCGAACGACGAAAATCAATTTTTGAAAATATCGTCCTTTGTATTCGAGCGTAAGTGTACCATGCGCAATACCGGAGCGCTTTATAATGTACCGTGCGCAAACTGCCATTTGAATTAGGTCCTCGGTTAGTAAGCGACGACTCGGGGGGGGGGAGAAAAAGACAAAAAATTTTCCCCGATTGCAAATGATTTATGCAACCTGAGTTTGCGAACGATGTTTTTATCCAGATTACCTTTATTTATTACTAAAGAGCAAAAATAAATTTTATATTTTACCCTCGTACGGGAAAAACTAATGGCAGCATTCTTCTTTCCTAAATCATTTGATTTCGATTAAAGCCGAAGATCCGAATAAGCCGCAGCAAAATGCTGCGCGGCTTCGAAGTCAACGCCGTAACATTCTGATACCTTCAAGATTTAAATTAAAAGAGCGCCACCCCCTGGATTCGGGGGTCGATCCGAAGATCGGTTATTAAGGCAATTCCGGTGCGGTTTCGAACTCCGATTAAGACTCCAAATTCGGATTATGGGACTTGCTTCGCTTGTAACGATCAGTTTGCCGGTCCGCGTTCGAGCGAACGCACCCCCCCACACCCCCCCCAACGGCGCATTCAACGTCAAAGGCCTTTCGCCCGCTTTTCCAGGATTTCCCCTCCCCGAGTTTTTCCTCCGATCCAGACGGAATTTTTATAAGCTCCCGAACGGAAGCTCGGACTTTTTCGCCTCCCTCGCAACCGCGGAAATCCGAAAGCCTTTTCCGGGTCTGACCGGCCGGAAAGCTTCCGCTTTCCCGCACCGGTCAACCAACCCCGATCGTCGGGAAACTGATTTGGTCTTTCCCGTGGGGTGGTTCCCGTCGTTTCCGTTCGCTTTTCGACGGCGAAAAAAAGGGCCCATCTGGGATGAAGTCTTGGAAGCGTTTCTACTGCCGCGGCTTCACCCTCTCTCGCCCAAAGAGATGAAACTTGTTTTTGCGCTGTCGCGCTTCACCTTCCGACGGCAGAAGTCGACGGGAGCTCCAGCGGGGAAAAACGGATATTGAAAAAAAAAAAAAATCCGTCGACAGAAATTATTTCCAGTCTCCTTCTTTTTTGTCCCGTCAACCGGTCCTTCACGGCAACGGTGATTACCGCTGCTGCTGCCGTAAAGGAGGAAAATAATTGCGAGGCAAACTAAATTTGAAATCAATGAAAAAGGAGGATATTAGATACCTTCCGTTTTGCACAAAATAATAATAAAACTACTTACTTTCTGAGAATGTAATAACCATCGCGTAACCCTATATACGACAAAAAGAAATATGCAAAGTTAAAATTCTTTAGTCAGCATCTTCCATTACATTTGCATCCACAAAGCATCTTTCTGCCCGTATCCAGAATTTAACGAATTGTGAAATTAAACGTGAATACAAGTTACCACAAGTGAATATATTCAAAACTGTTTTTCTTTTCCTCCACTTTCTTTGTTATTTGTCTTCATCATTTTCTCTCAAGAGTAACATTCATCTGCTGCTCTCTTTAGTCGAATTTCAGATCGGATGTGATAAAAGGGAAAAAAAAAAAAAAAATCCGTGTTTAAATATTAATAGAATATTGTGGTGCGCAATTTCTATTCATGTAAAAGCGGAGCGAAAATCCGAAATTATCTGAAAAAAAAATTGGTTCGCCCGGCAAAAATTGGATGTCTTTGAATTGAAATGTTTCATTTCGGAAAACATGAAACTTACAATTTTGCGGTAGATTCGGGGGGCAAGTCTCAGGGTTCGCGTCCCGGGAAAAATTCATTCATCCCGGGGCGCGACTTCTGGACCTGCGGGGAAAACCTCGCGCGGAGATGCGGCCTCCCCCCCCCCTCTCTCTCTCAAGCCAACCCGAAATCAATGCCGGATTTCGGACGGCGGACAATTCGGAAAAGCCTCCCGGAAAATGCGAACGTCATCTCCTTTTTCCCGCCGCTGCAACGCCGGGCGCCGCTTGCCTCAAAAACGAGGAATCGGATTTTTCAAGGTATATTTTCCGGTTTTTGGGCGTTTAACGAAGCACGCCAAACATTGCGCTCCTTTTTTTTTGGGGGGGGGGGGGGGGTTAGATTCGGGCAGCCCGACAAGAGGCTCGTCGAAGTTGCGCACAACTCACCGAGCCTGGTGCGGCACTCGCGGTTCCCGTTCCGATTCCAGCCAAATGGGTGGAAGGGCAAGTTTCCGAAGCAACAAGTCGCAAACGAGGAAACTGACCGAACGGGAGCGTTGCTTTGGCATGCTCGCGACATTTCGTGGCTCGCAGAGAGAGCGAACCTGGAAAGTTACTTGAAGTTTTACTTAAGCAGAGATAAAAGTGAAAATGATAAAAGGGCTTTGCAGTTTGCCGGCCCGTTTTGTTTGCCGTGTTCCGTCAAACGAGGATTTCCGCCAATGGGTCCACACCCAGATTATCTGGATCGAAATCTCGCAGGCCTTCCCCCGATCACAAGATCATAAATCTTACAGCTTCAGGTACGACTTCGGTGAAATTTCTGATGCTTTTCCTTTCCTTTTGCCGGCTTACATTTTTCATTTTTCGATCTTCCGGAGCATTCCTCCAGGGGTTTAATTTTTTCCTTTTCCCGGTGGAAAATATGTGTCGCATTCTCGGGTCTTCGTGACAGCCCGGAAAAGGTTCGTTCGTCCTGGGTATACTTCGCCGCTTCCGCGTTCGTTTTAGGGATTTATCGACGCGTTTTTCCCGCTTCGTCCAACCTTCCAGACGTGGCAGATTTTGAAGGGGCGGGAAAATGAAAATGGCGTGGTACGAGCCCGAGGAATTAGTCGCAAATGAAAGTTTCGAAAAATAAAAATGGGAACGAAAAGAAAAGGGAAGAAAATTCGCTTTTCCGCCTTATTTCTGAACCCTTCGCTGTCGTTTCAAAACATTCTCGGCTAAGGGTAGATGGGGAGGGGGTTGGAAACGGCTTTTGTGGAACTCGCCTGGAAAAGCTATACCCGAAGAGGAAAAAGCATGATGTGGCATCAGCGAAAATATAAATGCGAGAATAATTGCGGGCACATTTTCGAGATTTTCCCATTTTGCCCATTACGTGGTTGATGGAGATGCCGTGGGTCTATTGGCCAAATTTTTCCGATTGCCACATTTCTCGCCCTTTTTTGTTTCCAGCCGGAAAATTCCGGTTTCATTTCATTTCCAAGTCATGTTCCTCTTTATTTTTTTTTTTTTCCTTTTTTTTTTTTAACGCGTCTTCCAAAATCGACTCTCGTCGTTAACCCACGATACCCGAACGCATGCATTTCATCTGTGTTAGATAAATCGAGGTAGCCATTCACATCTTTGCTCTGTGCGCGACACGTTCCCACTACCAAGTGCCTTCTAGTATTGGCAAAATCGGAGAAATTTCCGAAGCGGTCAACTTCCCCCCCCCCCCCGCGAAAATGCCCGAGATCCCGCAAAATTAGATGGAAGGTTCCAAGAGCCCGGCGATTTCGAGGGGTTTTAATCCAATTTCATTTTCCCGCAGCTCCCCGAGAGCATACGACAGCGCGGGTTTCAGACACTTTATTCCTCCGTAAAAGAAAAAACGAGTTGCTCCTCCCGGGGAAAAGACAGCGGGAAAAGGAAGAAATGTCCTTTGGCATCGCCGAAATTTCAGAAATGCCTGTTAAAACATTCGGATTCCGCCTTTTTTGAAAAAAAAAAAAAGTTTTCAAAGCGCACGCTTTGGAGCTCAGCGACGAAGCGGCGGGGAAAAGCGAGAACGGAGGAAAAGCCGCTTTGTTCGAATTAAAGTAAGAAAGTAGGAAAAGCCCAAAGCTTTTTTGGGTTGTCTTTTCGTCAGATAAAGATTTCGAACGTGAAAAATGAGCTTCCGAACGTGCGAGCCGGGAAAATCAGCTTTAAGCACTCGGTCTTAACGGGGATTTCATCAATCATATCTTCATTTGCATTTCCGACCACGACGAGATTTTAAACGGCGATCGCGAACGCATTAAAATGAACAGGAAACTGAATTAGTTCGACGGCCATTGGCCTCGTTCATTTGCCATTAATGCGGTAAGCAAATTTCTGACGGGGCGTTCTTCGGTTCGCGTACGAGGGCTGAAATATTTTTCCCGGCCCTTTCAGGAAACCTTCGCTCGACGTGGTTCCTTCCCTTTTGATCTTTCACCCCGGGATGCCCGACCCTGTCGGACCTGAATCTTCGTGCGTCGTCGAAATGAATAAAAATTACAACTTCCCAGTGCCGCGGCGGTAAAACAGAGATCGATCGCATGGATTCGACAGTCCGAACCCGGGGAAATCACGATGGCTTGAATTATCTTCAATTTATTGATTTGCATGGAGTGTGCGTTAATTTTCGCGGCGGCAGCGTGCACGGGAATGCATTAAGATGTTTCGCCCATCAAAAGGATTCTTCATTCCCCCGAAGGAAGGGGAAAGAAAATAAATAATCGTTCGCTCATGAGGATGGATTTTTGCAAAAAGGTTCCCGAGACCTGGAAAATTGGGCGAAGAAATGCGAGCTCGAAAAATATATTTTTCGGTAGATATGCAAATTTTATAAATCACTCCCGAGGTATGTATTATGTATATCGCAAAAGCGTCGCACGTCATCGGGAATATTGTAAATCAAGTTAGCAATTTTCCTTATTCCGGAGGTTTTCGCATTTGGTGGCCGTTTCAGCGTGCGCCGCACCTTCGAACGGCGGCTCCGAGGAAAAAGGCCCCGCATCCAACCCCCGTTCGGACCCCCGTGCGTTTTGGCGGCGAAGGGAGAGAGGGGAGGGGGGAAAAAAAATCACCCTCCGCACCCCTTCCGGCACACTCTCCGGCAAATTCGTCCGAAGTACAATTTATCTTTCGAATTTCCCCGATTTCACTGACACCGGCAGAAAAATCGAAGCTCCCCGTGGATAACAGTTGCTGTTATCTGTAGTCACCCCTTGCTCGCCTTCGGTTAATATTTCGAACTGGCTTTTGGCGTCAAATCCGAACGTTAATTTGGAGCGTACTTTGCCGAAGGATGCATTAATTATCCGGTGAATGAGCCTCGATTTGCGCCGGTCGACGAATGAAAAGTCCGTCCCGTACCTGGCGGATGTGTAAGGTTTTCCGGCACCGCATCGTTTCGCCCTTACGACGTACCAAACGCCGAAAATCAAGCACTGCAATCGTGGTAGTGTAAGGATTTCTCGCAGATATTTAGCGATGGATTCGCATCCGAAAGCCGTAATGGTCTCCAATATTGTTGGGAACGCCGTAATTAACTTTATTATATCGAAATATGCGCAAGTCCCGCGTTCCCTGAAATTCTACCCGGTTACCTCCCTGAAACCTAATTATACTTCAGGAAAGATATTCATTTAATTTGTTATTTTTGTCCTAATACTCGATTAATTTGAAAACGGCCTCGTCGTAGCTCTCATACCGGTACAAACATAAAAAAGTTTTCCGACTTTAAAAATATAATGTGTAATTGTGTCTCCGTCAGCGGACGCTTCAGCGGAGAACGCGCCATTCTTAATGTGGCGCAGTCGACGAACGTTAAGATTTCCCTCCTTCGAAAATATAAAAATTAACTGCAACTTCTTAAATTCTTAATTTTAGTACCTTCACGGCCATTCACCGGCGAAATAATTACAGGATTTGCATTTATGCAAGTTCTGCTTTCGGGGAAGGTTTTAACGCGAGGCTTTTGCGCGAACCGCAAATTATTTGCGCCAGCGTTTAACGATAGCAATCAGGAAACATCGCTGAAAATGCGAAGAAGGTGATTTAACTTTTTTCTTATCAGAAAAATAAGAGAACGCGTTCATTTTTATGTCTTTTATATGTTTTTAATACAAAGAAACGCGGAGGCGATGAAACAGCGGCTCGGCAGCAGCAGCAAATGAAAGCTGACTTGTCCGCATCCGTTTCCGTTTAGGCATTAAAAAAAAAAAAAAAAATTTCAATTTCTTCTGCTTTCCCCCCCCTCCCTTTTTAATGGATGAAGTGATCAAACCCTAGGAAAAGTTATTTTGCGGGGCGCATTCTCGCTTTGAGGCCGGGGGCAAATCATCTTATGGAACCCGAAAGAGAAGAAAAACTTTAAATTTTATTTTTAATTTTTTTTTTCTTTTTCATTTCACGAAATGAAACACAAACGATACGATCTGGCACATTCTCATCAAGCCTCAGCTCCACAGCTTTCAAAAAAAAAAAAAAAAAATTTCTGGATCCCCCATCGCTTGCTGCTGTCGCTGCTGCTTAAGAAGCGAGAAAAAAGCTGTTTCTTCTGCGAAACACAACATCCTTTCTATTTCGCGAATAGCGTCACACGAAGTCAAGAAAAATTTCATTATGCGCAACGCGATTCGGCGACAAAATCGTGAAGTTGGTTAAAATAAAAAATAATGTATATGCACATATATATATATATATATATTTACGCGTGTGTTTTTCAGCGTTTAAACTTCAAAATCGGATGCATCAGTGTTAAAGTGAGTCAGCTTTTCGAATTGCGACGATAAAATTTGAATTTTCCGAAAAAGCTCGCAAAGTTAAATTAAAGACGAGTTCCGAGTGGAAAAGTTTCTAACGCAATGTTTCTCGTCGTCAAAGAAGGTACGATTTAACTTATTAACTAGTAATGATCGGGACGGGTAAAAATCCTGTTGAATTATAAACGGGAATACGTACGAAAGTCACTTGCAATCCGAAAATGGCGGAGCGCGTTAAAAAGAAAAAAAAAAAAGTTAGCAATTGCGAATCAAGGCACGGGAGAAGAATAATTTGGTCCTGGCTCTGGCATAAAGAACCTGAATTATGCGCTGTTTCGTAAAGCACCGTTTCTGCTGTCGGTGCCCCGGCACGAGATCCGTCCGAACGGAGCTTTCGCGAATGTCACAAATTTTTAAGGTACCGTTTGTATTTTAGACGGAATCCCCGTGCAAAACCTTTAAGCGAACGGCCTCAGAGGGCCGTACTATAGCTCAAATAACAAAGTGGCATTTTATGGTTTGAGCTTTGGAGTTGCTCAAAACCCAAAGAAACCCAAAAATTATAAATTTATTTTACCCGGGAAAAGCAAATCGCGCAGGATAACGAACCTCACAAAAATCCTGCATAAGATGCTGTTGCATACCGGCGCGGCGTGCAGCGGACGGCTCTTTGGATGCTTTGCATTCGAGGGGGTTCGAGCAACAGTTTTTTTCGAGTCGTCCCCCTTGTCCCGCAGCGATTTTCCGGATTCGAATTTTCCCCGATCGCCGTCGAAAGACATTCCTGCGGGGGTCTCCTCCCAGCTCCGTCATCGAAAAACGCTAAATTTTTCATCCGGTCCGCGCGATTAGCAATCCTCCCATTTTTTCCATTTTTCCTTTTCTTTCTTTGTCTTCGATTAAAAAAAAAAAAAAAAATCTTCTATTTCGGGAAAGAGGAAAATTCCTTGCCTTTCCTTTCTTTTCTCTTGTGCAGAACAAGAAAAATACAAATATCCAATTTCGATTGATCGAAGGAAAGCATCGGCGAACGGCTCTGCCGCGTAAACGGGAACTCTATCCCCCTCCCCGTTCGCGTTTCGGAAAGGAAAACCCAAAAGTTTCATCCCCAAAGTTCACCCTGATTTCCCGCCCGAGGAACGAAGCAGTCGACATGACGGGAAATCTTCCCGGAAGGAAAATGAAACCGGGTTTTTCCTTAGGGGCGGTTACGGGGGGAAGAAAGGTAAGGGATGGCTGGAAGGATTTCTTCTGCCGGTGCAAAACGTTGAATTTCTCCTGGCAAACTCTCAGTCAGTTCCAGGACCGAATTTCCGTGGCACTGCCACGAGCGTTGAAGTCATTCAAAATTTGCAAATTTTAATTTTAACTTAGTTCTCAGTCATCGAAAGCTCCATTTGGTTAATTTATATTAAAATTCTACCGCTCGTTATACGGGAACAGACGGAAATAAATAACATCTTTAAAATATTAATTGTGATAGGATTAGCCTCAAGTTTTAGATTGCTGCGGCGCCTCGACAAATTTCTATAAATTGCGCCTCGAATTCGCATTCAAGCTCTGCGCATTTTAAAAAGGCGAGAATATTTAGGTTGCGTCGAATGTAAGGCAGCGAGTGCATTATCTTAGCGGAACCTTGAATATTATTTGGGAAAATGCGAAACAATCATTTATTACTTTTAATCATTAGATATTTTTTTCTGACCGCTTTCAAATCATGAAAGTAGAAAAAACTACGTTTTAATCATGATAAAAACTTATATTAACTATTTTTTATATGATTGATTCCTATCCGGCGTGAGAACTTTTTACTTTTTAAAATTAGCGACCTCGATTATAAAAACGAGGCGAAACTTGTGTCATATTTTTTAACTTTAAAAATATAATATGGGAATTTCTGCAGTAACAGCAATTTGAAATATTAATATATCTAAACTAAAAAAAAAAAGATTTTTTTTTTTTGTACTATGTGTTGAATTTGATTAAACGTATCTTAATTAAACACATTTAAAATAAAAACAGTGATAAAATTTTATTCAAACGTTCATAATGAAAAGAGCTTAGTTAAGTTAGGTTAAAACATAGTTTACATGAGAAACTCATTTTCAAGGGATGAAAGTGAATGAATCGAGTATCACTCACGCACACTTATTTATGATTCACAAATGTAAAATATTCGTTTACGCAATAATGTATGAAAGCATAATCGTGGAAGCAGTAAAAAAAAAAAAAATGATTAACATGCAACGTTTGAAGCACATTAATTTTCCTTTTTTTATTACACTGATGAAATGAAAATCGAAAATTTATTTTATTAAGTGCATGTTATGTACCTCACATTAAATCTTGACATACTACGGTTGACGCGGTTAAGAATCACTTGGAATGTGTTCGCAGCGCAAATTTACTTATGAAAGTGCTTCCGATGTGCAAGAAAAAAAAAAGGTTTAATATGACATTAGTTAAATACTTTCGAAGCGTAACATCGGTCTCATAAAATATTTAATGCGGTAGTTGTACCTGCAGTCCTGAGGTTGAAAACATCAATGGCGGTTAATTATTTTTCACGCAATAACTTTCGATGAAACATTTTCAAGTCGTCGCATAATTGTTGTATTTTTTTCATTTCAGGATGATGTTCGAGCACGAGGATCCTTGCCGCGCGTCCCCGTAGAGGAAAAATCGTACAGAGCTTCTCACTGCATGAGCAGCCGACGTTTCCGGTTCGTGAGGGCTTCGGCCTGAAGAGAAGCAACTTCCGGTGCGCCGCTTTTCCATCCACCGCCGGCAGTGAACCTTCCAATGACGATTCGGTCAAAGCTGATTCGGGAAAATTCCTGCTGTTGCACGCGCACGGAATGGGACTCTTTTAACAATGTGGAGCCGAGGAAGGGAGCTCTTGCATGTGGTTCAAAAGTGAGGCTTTTTATTTTGTATAATTTTTTTTTTTTGTTTGTTTGTTTGTTGCGGAGCGGGGAGTGTTTTACCCCCCCCCCCCCAAATTTCGGTTACGAACCCAAAATTTGGTTATAAGGGATGAAACCGCGGAGTCGGGACTCCAGGGAGAGTGCTGGACGGGTCGGGGGCGGGGTGCTAAGAGCCCTGAGCAAGAGATCCGCTTGTAAGGAACGTTCCCCTGAGGCCGAGGTGAATTTTTTGCGCTGCGAAACGCGGGTTTTTTTCTTTCTTCTTTTGCGCTCCAAACGCTGGCATTTTCCCCCCGCCAATTGACGAGCTTTCCGGATAATACGGAATTCGACAATTCGAACGCTTAAAAAGGAAAATGCGAGATTGAACATCCCGAGATGCTCCACTTGATGCACCTTGGGGACGTGACTTACACCGGTTGTCGGTTATAAGAGCCTTGCTATTTTCTTCTTTTCAATTTTTAATCCGGAGACAAATTTGAAAGGAGTTTTTATGAATCTAAGGTACTGCCCCATAAATTTAATCGCAAGACGTTATCACTCCGCCGAGAGGATTTCCCGTTAAATTTTCGTTTAATTTAAATGAAAAATTACCTCGCGTATCTGTCATTGTGCACAATGCCCGCTTTTACTCAATTCTTTCACTCAGACGACGCTCTTTTCTTTCGGATATTAAATTTTTTCCCTTTTTCTTCACCTCCTTTTCTTTTACCGGTGAAGCTTTTCCTTTCTGTCGTCATTCGGAGTGCATTTTCACACCCGCCGAACCTGCTCCTCTCGCCGGTTTCACAGGTGGAAAATGCCCCCCCCCCCCCAAGCGAAGAAATATCAAGTATTAAACGCGCCGGTTTACGGCTTGCTTATTTTTTTTTTTTTTTATCGGGGATGCTTTTACGTGGGGATGCTTTGAGATTGCTGAAAGGTTGAAGTTCGCTCGCACCTCTCTCCCGCGGACGGCCAGGATCACGCTGTCCAACGTCGTTCTTCGTTTTACGAAAAATTTCAGCGACCGCGGATAGGAAAAATTCCAAATCCGACGCAGCGGTTTGGTAATGTCATTTTCCTCCGCTGGGACACCCGCCGATCGGGGGAAATTTTTCGGAAAACCCCCGCAGGAGGCGATTTCCCGTTCCTGATATCGCTAGCGGAAATCTTTGCTGTTGCCGTTCCCGAACAAACACCGCGGTCGAACGATGCATTCGACAGCGGAAATTTTACACCGATTGCAGCTCCGGACCCGGTTTTAATTCCATTTCGCCCTCCGAATCGAGTTTCGGGCGTAATTGAGGATTTTTCTCGCCATTAGAGCCGACATCGTGGAAACGGGAGACGGGGAGGTGCACGCCCGAAGGAGAGCCGCAGCCCCCGCGCGAGGGCACCTCTCCGCCTGCAACGAGACGAATGAGGGGGCTCAGCATTTGCCGGCCATTTCACCGAAACTCGAAGGAGAGCCGCGTGCATTTCGAAATGTACAGTGAAGCGGGAAAGAAAAAAAACAAAATCTTTCCATCCCTTCGCGTGGCGGAAAAGTTAAGGGAGGAAAATGAACCCGAAATCTCGACAGCACCGGCCGCAAATTCGGACGGAAGATTTTCCGGATGGGGGGGAAATTGTTTAAAAACTGCGGCGCTCCCCTGGAATTGTTGTTTTTCCCATGATCGGGGGGGGGGGGGGGGGAA